>BLKR01005369.1:0-82289 GCA_011170035.1 Teleogryllus occipitalis
ACAATTTGTGAATTGAAAATTAAACAAGGGTTTCCAAAAATTATGGATTTATTTTATATTTTCAGATCATAAACACATTGCTGTTTCTCGATTGTAGAATGTTTAATGGTTCATTTTACTGTTTTAAATGTTTATTAAGTTAGATGAGTTTGGCCACAGACACTGGTTTATAAATTTTTTTGAAATAAAAAACACTGAATCACATTATTATAAACTTTTAAGTTTAATTTTCCTGTGCTTAGTTTAAGACGGTGTCAATGTATAGTAAGGTGGTAATAAATTAACTTAATATTAAAAATTGTAGAGCATTAGTAATTTAATTAGTTTATTAGTATCAGAGTTAGTTATTTATCAACTGTGTATGATGTGCTATGACTAACCCATAAACAAGTTGAAATCTGAATACAGATGGAAATACATATTTTTACCAAGAATTGATAAGAATATATTTGCCAAGCATATATGCCAAACGAATTTGCACATTGTTTTGACATTGCTGCACTGGGAATAGTGTGTTACTTGCTTCTGTATAATTTGCTGGGAATTCTGTAACAGTCAAATTTATTCCTCTTTGTTTCATTTGAAAAAGTAAGAAATCAATGCATATATGCATCACAGGCTCTTTGTTTCAGTTGGTTGAATTCTTCTTCTTCTTCTGTCGCACTACGGCCCTTTAAGTTTAGCCTTGGCGACTCGAACGTTCAATGCCCATTCACTTCTCTCTTTGGTTGGTTGAATTGGACACAAGTAATAGCTGAGGTGTTAAAGTGTAGAAAATGCATTACTTCAATAGTACGTAGCCATTTCCATTAATGTGAGAAAGTATGTGCGATTGTAGTCCCACTAATTTAAAATCAGTAGATAGTGAAGGTATTGTCTTCATGGGGTCGTGAGTGTTACATTTTTTGAATAGTGGCTAAACGTTTGCTCTTAGAGAATTTGTAGGAAGATACCTGTCATTAAGGAGTGGTTATAAATGTGAGTGAAAGGTTCTATTATGTATGTTGCAGTATATTTAAGGAAGGTGTCAAGGATATTGTCCAGTTCTGAAGAGAATTTGTTTTTCATTTGATTTATAACTTCTAGTATTTCTGAGTGTGATGTTTCAGTGAGTTTGCATTAGGTGTTGTGCAGGTGTTAAACTGAATATTTATATATTCAGACCTACCACATCATGTCCACCAAACAGATTCTATGTCAATAAGAAAAGTTTATAAACTCAGAGACCCTCTGAAGCACGTTAGTTATTATGATTATCAAAAATTTTGACATTCACGGATATTTATTCGTAGTAAAGCTGGAGAGTAAAACCCACTTATTGGCTTATTTGTCTTGCAGTGGTTTGAGTAATTATCTAGACATTAATAAAATAATTAGCTTCATTACGTACATTTGTAATTAAATCAACAAACATTTCAATATCACTTCCATACTTTGACATTTCATTCATTGTCACATATCTTCTGTACAAAGTTTATTGTCTAAAGCATCTATCTACATTCACCAAAACATGTAATGGTGTATAAGTGCATGGCACATGCCTAGAAACCAATAGTGAGGTTTGACTGAGTATTAAGTGACAGTTATACTTTTCCTAATTTTAAGGTGCCCAAATATCCTAGAAACCTGTCTACGTGTAGCCAAAATTTGAATATCAATTTTTGAGTGGTTGTGACAATTACATTGCAGTTGCCTAAATAAGATTATTATAAAATGGAAGATAAAAGATCTGGACACACATACTCGCAGGAAGCTCATATGTTCAGCATCACGTCTGTCAAGACTACATAATTAAAGCGTATCTTTTTGAAAAACTGTTAACTTATCTTAAATTGATTAATCATCAATTCATATTGAAGTTGATAAATATTAATTATCAAGAGAATTTTTTATTTTATATTATGTGGAACACTAACAACTAAGTTGTTGAATAATTAATAAATAAATTATAATTAATATATTAATAATTATAATTAATAATCTATAAATATATTAATAATTATTTATTAATAATGAAAAAAGGAGATATGTAAAATGATAAAGGGTTATGTAACATAAACACTAAATTCTCAGGTGTGGTACTTCATGCTCATAAGTGTGGAGTACTGTAAGGCATGTTCACCACAGGCTTTACACTGGCCCTGTGTGCTTACAAATGTGGTTGTACAAGAATATTACATAGAAATTAAATTACTTATTGTCTTCCAGGTCCTGTACCAACATGTTCTCAGGAAGGAATTCTCATTGAAGATTTGTTGTGTTGTTTGGAAGGTGTTGAAGGCAATTACATTGTCCCTAAACCATTGTCAGAGAAGTACGGACAACGCCTCTTCAGCATTAGTGACGCTATTGGTGAGAAGTCAAACTTCTTAGGAGACGTATCAAAAATGTGTAGCAAATGTGCAACAATGAGAAAGAAACAATTTTTATTATAAAAGTATACAATGAAAGAGAGATAAATCAAGGAAAAGTTCATTGCATATTAATTTAGTTTCTTTTAAATAAAATACCTTCTAAACTGCTCTTGTATATAGTAAGTGTTGTTAACTTCCTTTGTGAGGTATTATTTTGTATATGAAATTGTTAATAATTATTTTCAGTTATTAGAAAGTTTTTATATTTTAAAAGAAATCTGGATGTGTGTGATCTCCCTGTTGAAGTTATAAGTTTTTGTTAATTATGCATTTTTTTTAACATTCAGAATAGTCCTATTATATATTTAATCTTGCCTTTTAGATCCATCCTTGGAGAAACTGCTGATGAACATCTTACCTGTAGCATCTGACTATTCAATGGTTGTTCGTTTCATTGAAGAGCATCGCCACTTTGACTGTGGGCAAGTGAACCATGCCTTGGCAGCAGCCATGTTGACACTGGTCAAAGATTACAGGGTATTTGTAACTCAGCTGGAGTCGCTGAGTCACAAGAACTTTTTCAGTTTGTCGAAAATGAATTATTACTTGCAGCCCATGAAGCTTCTAATGGATATCCTGGCCAAAATTGCCAGTGCAGTGGGCAAAGTAAATCCTTTATGTTGCTTTTGATTTGTGTGTGTGTGTGTGTGTGTGTGTGTGTGCGGGCGTGCATGCGGGTGTGCACACTTATTCAGACTGTGGGACAAGCAGTTCTTGCAAGAACATATATAGATTTACAAAAGTCGCTACTTTGTTCATTAGGTTTTTGCAGTAGAATCTCTCGGGAGTACATAACTGAGAAGATTCCCCTTTTGTCTTCTATTTCTTATAATGATATTGTCCAAGTAAATAATTTAAAAACATTTGCATTCTTTTAAATAGTTTCAGAGCTTTCTAACTTGCGGAAACAAGAATAGAAAGAAGCTTTAATAGCCAGAAAACAGGAAAATTGATTTTTTAAATTTTAAAATAGTCTCTAAAACTCTTATTGTTAAAATAGGCAATTGTGCTCAAAACAAGCAGTGTAAAATTGATGCAAGAGTTTTCAAATGGCCAAGAATGAAATATTGGTTATAGTTCCCTGTAGAAAATCAAAGTAACCAAAAAGCAAAATAATGGTTTAAATAGGAAAATCTAAAACAAGATGCCAAGTAAAAGCAATTTAAAGTGCACCTACTAGAAGAACAAAGTATTAGGGAATTGAACCAGCAAAATATGAAAAATAAAATCATGACACAAAACTAGGGAAAGCATGGGAACCTCTAAAAAGATAATAAAAGAAACAGCTGAAGAGACAATTGGATACAAATAAAAGAAAAACTGAAATGGTTGAGGACCTGGAATGAAGAAATAGCAAAGCTGATAATGGAGGAGAAAAAAGTGTTTAGTAGATATTTACATACCGAAGACCACAGTACACACATACAATATAAGAAACTAAGAGTTGAAGTAAGAAGAAAAACAAGAAGGGAGGATGGGGAGAAATTCGAGAAATCACTGGAGAGAGATATAACAGGTCCACAGAGAATGAGGTTCAAAATAATTAAGAAGCTGAACATGGAAACAAGAGCCAACTTAAACTCTTGTATGATACCAGAGAACAAATTGATACAGCATTACAGAAATTTATGGTACTAACAAGAAGAGGAAGAATCTAATGTGGACATACTAAATACTCACGAAGAAAACATAGACACAACAGAACTCATACATTTGGAAGAGCTAAAAGCAGTACTAAAAATTACAGTATTTATTGGTGACCATGGGATCGACAAGACCCCCTGAACTTTCAGTTTGTTGCTCGTCAAGTGTGAAACTGCGTTTTGGAAGAGTTGGAAATGAAAAATTCATGTTGTTAGAATTATGTATGCATTCTACATCCTACCACAGAAAAGGATGATACATGTTTTCTAAACAAAAACTTCTCAAACTTGCTGCTGTCTGTAATGTTATCCTTGGAATGGAGGAATTGAGATTTCAAGTCACAATTCCATTACATGAACATTAAACGATGTGAATTTCAAATATTCTGTTAAAGAACTTGAAAGAATTCAAGGCCTTGATTAAGAATGGTGCAGGAAGAAAATCTGGTGACACAGAAGGAGGGTGGTGTCATTTGAAAGTCTATGAACACAGATTCAATGTGCAAAACTTTCAGAGGGGCCTAACAATTCAAAGGGCATTGCAGTATGGAAGGAAACCAAAAAGAAACAATGATACATATGTAGATGAAGAGGGTAATGACAAAAACAATGAATATGATTTTAAGGAACGAGAAAATAGTGTTAGGTCAGGCATAATGGGATTTTATTTTGATTAAATAGTAAGAATGTGTTAAAAAATTTAAAAATTCTCAGGAGACCCTTTTCAAAATTCATCTTATATTCTGGGTCAACTTATATTCAGATAAATATATTATACATAAAATGCATATATTATAAATATATAAAAATACACATGAGTGTTTGCTGTACATTAAAGAAAATCTGGCCAGCTTTCACCTAAACACAGATACACACAACTACCAAACAGACACTGCAATGTTGTTATGAAAACTCACTGTAGGTACACCAAAAACTATAAATGCTTCAAACATGCTTGAAGCAGGTCGTTCAATAACCTGCATTCTGGTATTTGGAGGATATCAGATGTAAAAGGTCGATTAAAAACGTGCAGCTTTGTTTCTGTGTACTGAAGTATGCTTAAATTTTTATGTCTAAGCTGTCTGCAAACAAGAATTCTTTTATTGACACTTGGAATCTAAAATTATTAAGTTATGCTGTGATATAGTGTAATGAGTTAATATATAATTTTTATTCTATGTTATAAGTATGTCTTATGTACTGAACTGCACTATATTGTTGTATACCTTGTATTGTTATGTTATTGTTCTGTTTACCTAATATTACTACATAAAGTGAGGAAATTTATTATTTATACAAATGAATTGATTATGTTGTACAAACAGTGCAAGTACTGTTTTGTTAACATGTGTGCATGCATGAATAAATAAATAAATAAATATTTTTTTAAAATCATCAATAAATTAAATGTGAATGTATTTAACCATGTTGCAGTCTGGCGCTCGAGGTGGCAAAGTACTGAGTTTGTTACATGAACAAACCGCTATGTGTATGGGAAACACCAAAAGCCAAGAATTGTGTTTATACTTGACACAAAAGGCGTGTGTTCCATACATGGAAATGTTGGAGAAATGGTTGTATAAAGGAGTTATATATGATCCACATCATGAGGTATGTCTAGTTTGCTTTTGTGCTTCTGTGACATGACCAATTTCGAGTAAAATAGGGAAAGTGACTTGTCACATATGTTACAAATAAATTTTTAATGTGAGACTGTGCGTGGATGGAATGAAATAGTGACATTGAATCAAGACTTCAAAAACTACCATTATTTATAGTTATGAATAAGGGACATATTTTGATGACCCAAAACATCGCCAAAAATGATCAATAAAATGTTCTCGAAATGTTTTTAAAGTGTCCTAAAAGCAAAGAAAAATTAAGTTAAAAGCATTATTAAAACCAGTTCAGATGAACAGTTTAAACTGTTTGATATGTTACTTATGTAATTGAGGCTTCTTCCTTTTGTTCTAGTGAACTCAGCTTGCAAACTTTTGGTTTGAAGCGTTCTTTACCAGGAAATCTTTGTCTTTAATTGTCCCGAAATCAGCCAAACATGTGGCGCCGATAGACATCACAGGAAACTTAGAAATTTCTGCTGAATACATACTAATGACATTACAATTGCTGAGCACAGAAATTGAATAGGCTAGTGAGTAATTCTGAGGAGAATATTTTTTACATCTCTTGAAAGTACCATAAAATTTTTGAAAGTACCATTAAAATAATATTAAAATCAATGAAATGAGTGAGGAATGTTATAAAAATTATGGGAAAAAGGTAAAAAATGACTTATAGTAGAAATAGATGAAAAACGCAAAAAAATGCCTTTTAAAAATGCTTCATTTGCTTTTATCATAATAAAATTAATGTACATACTAAAAGGCCTTGTTCTAAAGCGAAAAGAAAAAAATGACATTTCATTAAAAATTTTCCCCTGGTTATGAAAAGCATCATACTGTCCACATAACATCTGAATGTGATATCATGAGGATTACAAATTCTTAACTACATATTTTGGCTCACTGTTGCACAGTAGGAATAAAGGAAAACCAATATACTGTGTGTAGGTTTAATTTAAAATCACATTTTGATTTTGATGAACACATTCCTTAAATACAAAGGCCAATAAATTTAATGCAGCAAAAATAGATTCAGGTCAGTAGATTCAGGCAGCCTGATTAATTTGTAGAATTTGTGTAGCTTTGAGGAACCAAAAAATATAAAGTTAACATTTTTTTTATATATAATAGTTGAACATTTTATCAATTTGTTCAAATGTGGTTATTGTGTTTAAATTTTAACTAAAGAAGAAAACTTGTTCTTGCTCACACAGCGGCTTAATAGTATATGAAATATGGAGGATGATGTAGACTTCAGTCATGTTTTTTAATAAAGGAACCTTTTTACGTAATTCAATCAGAAACTGCAAATAGTGGCTCTACTCCATGTATTGTAATATTTAGGCAACATATAGCACTGCAATGAATCAGTTTTCTTCTCATACTAACCTAAGCCATCAATTTACGAATTGCTGGAAATGCGCATGTTATTGGAGTGAGAGATATTTAAAAAATATTACATTTGTGTAATTTTTGAAAAAGCAAAAGAATAAAGCAAAATTAATTTTTTGTGTCATCTTAAACAGTGCAATTAGAACTATCCATATGAAAAGTTTGAAGAAAAAATTTGGTGCCATATTTGAGAAAATGGCAGTGGAAAATTTCAGAAAATACAGGATTTTGAGCTTGTTTCAACAGAAATCTTTGGAGATTTTACGAAATTGTATAAGACACTATTTAATGCATGTGTACTCTTAAATGAAAGAATGTTAACAAATCACTACAAATGTAAATGTTAAAGTTACATTACGTACAACCATAGAGAAATGTCAAAAAAATTACATTTTTGTATTTTTTGAAAAAATAAAGGAATAGAGCAAAACGGTATTTGTCATCTCATAGAATACATTAGCTCTATCTCTACCAATAGTTTAAAGAAAAAATTTGTAGTCGTTTTTGAGAAATTTCTGTTTTGGTTATTTTTTATTATTGCATGCAATATTGCATGAAAACTACTGATATTTTCAAAAAAATGTTCATGACCTCACTGAAAGAACTAATTAGGGAGAAAAATTTTTACTTGAAGGGAAAATTTCTATCTTCAATTTTGTAGATGTAGGAAGATAACTAAAAGGCAAAAAAAAATTTCAATCGTTTGCAATTTTCAAAAATTCAGAGTTATCTGTGAAAATTGGACCTATGCCATCTTTATTTCGCTCTATTCGTACATGAAATGTAAAGAAAAGGTTTGGAGCATTTTTTGAGAAAATTTTGAAAATATCGGATGGGCTTCATGACTCCATGCCCCCAAAAATTAATGAATGTGTTTAAAAATTGCAGAGGTTCGACTCAGGCCAGATTGACAGGGGTTTATTCAGTATGGAAAAAATTGTATGTATATTTTAGGCACTATTATTGTTCACATACTCCAGATAGACAAACAGATGGACGGACGTAGTCCATTTTGAAAAAACACACTTTTTCGGTATCAAGGGGCCCTAAAACCTGTATTTTGATTGAATCTCGAAATTGATTTTCTGCAGCTTTCCATAACTTTCTCTACTACGTATATTACTCTGTATATATGTACGTAGACCAAGAAAAATTGTCCATAATGGATTTTTTAAAATGAAAATTGAATAAAATGTTCAGGCTTCACTTCTCAAGATATTATGTACTTCCGTCTCTTTTTCATTGTTCATTTCATTTCATTCCGAGTGTAAATTGGGCTATTAAAATCTTGCACTTCCAGTTTCTGGTCGAGGATAATGAGGTTCATTATGAAGATGCTCCAAGAATTTATTCAGCTGATTATTGGGAGAAACGATACAATATAAGTAGGGAAAGAATTCCTGTGTTTTTGGAACGAATGGCTGATATGATCCTTCGAACTGGAAAATACCTCAACGTCATTCAGCAGTGTGGTAAGTAACATTTATTTTTTAACTCTACATTCAAAATATTTTATTGGTTTGTACTGATATAGCAAAGTTATTAGAATAAAATTGAATTTTCAAAATTTATTTGCCATTTTGTGTTACATTAACAAATAACAAAGATTTACATTCAATACTTCTTATGCCATACTTAAGATGTAACAACGGATTACTAGATTCATCTGGGAATTCCGTTAATTAGGGTTTGTCATATATTGATGTAATTGTCTTCCAACCAGGCTTGATGAACCTTAGAAACAAGCTTATATTGTGTTGTTATTTTTATATTTCTCAATTTTTCTTGACAATAACCTATAGATTTACAATTGAGTAAAGGTTAGGGCAAATATCAGACCAATCCACAACTTTTGTGTTCATCTGGTGCAAAAATAAAATACTTTTTTTTAGCCCTATGATGAAGAGTACTAATGCAAAGAGGGGGACTAATGAAAGTGCTATTGAGTCCTATTAGAAAGGCCTTGAAAATGATTCAAGCTTCCAGTATTACAGACCCTTTGCTGTTTGACCAGTTCTTAAATCTCTTCACCCTCTGAAGTCACCTGGAAGGCATGGGAGGTGTAATATTAGCTTTCTTTCATGGACTCTTTGCTTTCAAGCAAATGGGGAACAACTCCTTTTGCACATATCTGGAAGATGTATTAGCTTTACACTGTTTCATTATCTTGCTCAGCTTATTACTTATAAGTTTTTGATTGCTGATTATAACAGTGGCAGGCTAGGGATTATTGTGTAATCATCACAAGATGTTGAATATCTGAGCCTTATCTTTCTGAAGCTACTGAGAGGCCAGATATTCGAAATATTTTTCAAACAGTGTTTAACATTTAAACATTGAGACAACACTCATTTTTCTGGTTTTATTTCTCCACATTCGTTTCAATAAATCTTTTGAACACCTTAAGGCTATATTGAAATTGAAATTGCTAAAAAAAAATCTTTGGTTTGTTGTTCCTGTAACCACAGGCAAAAGATGAAGTGTAAGTTTGAAGTGGGGTTGAAGTAAAATTCATTGGATTGTGATCATGTTAGAAAATATTCTACTTACTTCCACGGAAGAGGATACAGACCACTGCAGTCAGTTGAGTCACTGAGTGCGGTTGGCAAGCTCTCAATTCAATTCACTAAAAGTTACAATTTCTTTGTTTCGTTTCCTCTTGTTTTATGAGCATTTCTCAGCTGTTTCCTACCTAATATTATTTAAATATGACTATATTTTGGTTTATAATCCAATTTTTGTCTGAAACACAGTATTATTATTATTTGGCTTGGTCATTGCTGCATGTATCAATGACCGAATGCCTCGTCACTGGATTACAAGATTCTTGAGTTTTCTTTTAGTTAGTTCTTGAGCCCACAATATTCCTTCTTCCTCATCTTTTCACCATGTTTAGTGTGTGTATTTGTTTTCCATTTTGAGATTTTTCTATTCTGTTCAGTGATGTTTGTGAATTGCTTAATTTTTGGGTTATTGTGTATCTTTTCAGCAAGCAAGGTCTTTATTACACCTATATTTTTAAGAAAAGTGAACACTTTTTTCCTCTAACTTCAAAATATTTCAGTCGCACTAAAATGGAAACCTATGCTTCCCTAAGAGAAAATTTTTGAAAATTCATTTTAATTATAATGAATTTCGCAGGAATAATGAATAAACTGCATTAGAAAATAAAGAATCACAAAAATCATGAACTCTCTACAGTAGTCACATGTCAGGAAAACCAATCTCAACTGAAATTGCATTTTATAATTTATTTGTTTCTTATTCTTGCCAATTGCTGACAACCAAAAAAACATCAGAAGTGCAACAGATATCAAGAGTCAAGAGGGGTATCACTATTAATTCACAGAAGAACTTTGAAGGCCATAGTCAGCTCTCTTAGGCACCTTGTAGATGAAATTGAACTAAATTCTAATAATTTAACTATGTCAGTAGTTGTAAATTAAGGTGGCTGGGCTTTGCTTTACTTTGCAGGTAAAAATGTCAAACCACCAAAGGCTGAACCACTTGTCTATGCAATCACAGAGAGGCAATATGTTGAAGTAATTGAAACTGCATATAGTTTCGCAAGCAAGACTTTGTTACAACTTGTTATGGAAGAAAATGATCTGATGGGAAGATTACGGTAAAATTTCACTCTCATATATCCATTATTAGTAATCAAGTAAATCACTCATCAAAAGCGTGAAGAAAAGTGTGAAGTGAATGAAAAAGACATAATAAACTTTAAAATTAGTATTACTTGTATTTTGAATGTTAATACACTATTATATTTTTCTTACAATTAAGGTACAAGTAAGGTACCAGTGTTAAGAAGTTGTTTTGCTCTTTCAGGGGTATATACACATTTTTGTTTAAAAGTACAGTTAACAGTGGGTTTTAGAGGAAAAACAATTGTATAATAAATTGTATATTATTCTGAATATTCCATATATAGTCGACTCTAGTTATAGTGAACTTCTGGGGACTAACATGATTCACTATATCTGAGGTTCACAAAATCCGATGATGTCAAAATTAAATCGAATTCTCCTTAACTATTTATTTTTTTAATATAGAGATAGAGTAAAATACATTAACGGCACGAACTGAACATTTAAATATCTTTATGTGTCCTTAAAAAAATCAATTAATTTCAATTGTTTGCTTCATACTTTTTCATTAGTAATTTCTCTAGATCCTTCTGCAGAGTGCTCTCTCCATTCTTGATTATTTATTGTTCAGTTGGTCTAAGTTTCGTAACGCCGTCTTTACACCATTCAATGCCTCTTGCACTGTTGGACCACCATCCCAATCTCTGAAGGCCCTTTTACTTGCCTAATAACATTCAAGATGCTTTTGGTAGCAGCATGGTGCAAGCGGCTAATGAAACTGATTGCTTTACTGCGCGGCACGGTGGATATCATCAGGCTGTGGCAGTTGCATGCTTCCTGTTGCCTTTATAGAACTCAGCGTGCTTTATCCTGCAGAATGTCAGATCATACCAAAATCGAAACTGGATTGCGCGTCGCCACTACCAGTTGTAGCCCATGCATGACCCGGTCTTTGTTCCCGCAGTGAAACTGAGTAGCATAAGGTCATCAATAAGGTCCCCATTCCGGGTCCGCTACCTTCACCTCAGGGAAGACTTCTTTGAATATGACCTTTGGAATGAACTTATGAATATATTTTTCAAGCTACCTTGTGTTGGAAATTGTGGCTCTGAGGTGATATATTATTTTCTAGAAGGGAATTAATTTCCTGGTCGTTGTATTTCCCATGTTCAATATAGCTGACGCTCAGGTTCACTATAACTGAATCTTCTTATGCTTATTTGTAATGCAAATGAAACCAGACCTGCGACTTAAGTTCATGATAAATGAGAGTTCACTATATCCGAGTTCACTATAACACTAAAACTATATAAAAGTGCAGTCCCATTCTTGCTTTTTTCAACAGTCATTAATAGTCAATAAAACATTACTACATCACTTTTAAAATATTATTAAATCATTTATTATTAAATCATTTATTATTATTATTATTATTATTATTATTATTATTATTATTATTATTATTATTATTAAATCAAAATGAAAATCATTACCAGAAGAACAAAATTTGATAACACAACACTGTTTAGACCTCTCACAAAAGATAGATTTTGACAATGTTAAAATTATAGATATTGAGCCTAGAATTAAACCAAGACTAATATCTGAAAGTATAAATATAAAGATAAGAAATGCAAATAATACTACGATCAATAACACAAAAATGACCTTGTTTATGAAAACGCTATTCTCACATTAAAATACAATTCAATGAGACATGAAAAAAATGCTCTCCCTAACCATATTCCCCCTCTTCTACAGAATGATGATGTAGACTCTGCCCCTCCAAGGTTATGACCACTGACACTCAAGCGGTCGTGCCGCATTTCAGATCTAAAAACCGAATGTAACATTGGGTGAGCAACAAAAAAGGCCCAGCCATAAGTCCTCAGACGGTGACCGTGTTAAACAAATATTGCAAGTTAATAACGACATAGGACAATTAACCAAAATGTTTGTCTGATCACAAATAACTTTATCAACATCACAATAATAATGGTAAGACTCCATTTGTTTGCATCTGCACATTTTGACAATTATCTTATTTTGAAGGTTTCGATTTTAAAATTAGAATTTTATCAGTGAATTAATTTCAAAATGTATTTTAAAATTTTGGATACCTGATGATAAGTGAAAATGATGCCCAAAACTTTTGTGACGTCCCCTCCTACGCAAAATGCTAATTTCAAGCGTAATTCACGTAGGAGAAGGTGTCACGGGGAAAGATCAGAGCGGCCGAAGGGGAAGGGAGTTAAGAAGTACACAATCATGGCAATTATGAATTAACTGTGACTTTAATTTCCAAATTATCCGAAGATCACCGTATTCTGAAGAAGGGAGAGAGATGATGGAGGAAGAGAGAAACGTAGTGGAGCAAGTGGAGCAATGACGAGGATGTCGAGCGCACTCATGTCGGCGTTCTGCTTCTTACCAACGCCTCCAATTCTCCGGCGGGTGTCCCGTTGCTGGCTTCCATCCTGGAGTCCTTGGTTGAGGGCGGCTGCGGCACGACGTTGATACACACACACTGCAGACGGGGAACTGCCTCCTCGATGGTTTGGGAGGTGCCTTTAAATCCCCGCCCGCTCATTCTGGAATCTTCCGGAGAGCGTTGTTTTTCAGAGGCTGAAGCGGATGTTTTTCCTGATTGCCGATGTCCTTCCTTCGTGTTATGTTTGGGCCGCATGGTGATGAAATATTTTGTAATAGTTTTTAATTTCTTACCGTGATGGCGTAATGTTTAATAATAAATAATAATATTTAAATAGGCTCATCACATGGCTCCCTTATTTCTCAGAAAAACGATGCCACTTGGCGGCGTTTTTCGTCAAGGAGGGTGCGCTGTGCAAGTCGTCGGCTTCGATGTTGATGGCTATAGTCTTGGAGCGGTTGTGGTTGTTGGCGTCGATGTTGATAACTATGGTCTAGTAGCGGTCTAGAAGTGGATCTGGAAGTTGTGGCGAGAGTCGTTGGTTGAGCTGTTGACTGGCTTCGTATGAGTGCATTCTCTCGACAATGGTTAGAGATGAGGGATTGGTTAAATATGAAGGATGAAAAAATTTAGGTATGTAGAATACAGTGATAGCCCAATATGAATACAAGTCTAATACCAAGGTGAACCAGGATTAACATAAGATAAAAGGATGACATAAGATGAACGTACTAAAATGAATATAAAGTGAGGTGGATATACACTAGGATGAACCTAAAATGAACATAAGTTGAACATAAATGAAATTAACATGAAGGAAATACACTAAGATGAACATACAATGAGATACATAATGAAAATGAAATGAAATACATAAAATGAACATAAAATGAAATACAAGTTTGAAACACAGACGAACAACTTTCAACTTGATTGTGATATACACAAGATTATTGTTTGTTTGTTGTTGTTGTTTTTTTATTCTTGATGTTGAAAGTTATTTACAAAGAGATTTTTTCACTTTTTAGTGTTCACATTGCATGTTTATATGAATATTTCAGGGATAATATGCATTGAAATCTATTTGCATTATGTTATTAAGCATTATCTCATATTTTGACTTCACACGTTGCACTTCACGTATAATATGTTTTTAACAGTCTCTTGAGGTTTTGCATGTTGAACTTCACCTTGTACACTACGATTTTAACAGTCTCCTCTAGTTTGAAATTTTACACTTTGAACGTCACTTGCACTATTTCTTGTTGTAATTAATTTGCACTATATTTTGTTGTTTTTGTTGTTGAATATCACGGGGGTGAAGAATTCTTATAGGACTTCATCCTATTTGTTTTCACTGAGTGCACTGGGTATACTAGTTCTTCCTGAGTACCTGGGGGGGGGGTGCGAATTTGGAGTTCCCTGAATGCTTGCCCTTTGGATTGGCTCTGAAGTATGCGGTCCAGGCGCGGATACAGTAGCTTTGCAGGTGTGTTGATGACGCCAGATGTACTTGTCGGCAGGCCTTGTTGAGGTGGTGACGTTGGTGCTTGTCTCGACGTTGTGATGGGTTGATTGAAGGAGATTTCAGGTGGGTGTGAAGGTAGAGTTGAGAATTGTATTGAGGGGTTGTTTTCAGGTGGGTATGAAGGTAGAGTTGAGAATTGTATTGAAGGGTTGTTTTCAGGCGGGTGTGAAGGTAGAGTTGAGAATTGTATTGAAGGGTTGTACTGTTGTTTTTTGGTAAAGAATTTGAGGTAAGGCATATTGCGGATATATGGTCGAATGGTTTTATATAAGGGATATATTGAGGCAGCAATTAGAGCAGTGATAATTAAGTGCAGATATTGGTGAGTTTCTGGGGTTATGAAGTAATTGGGTTTTTCTAATGATTTTGTCTTTTCATAAAGAAAAATTAATATTTGCATTTCCTATGCGAGTAGTGTAACTGGATTTGAAGTAGTACTGTATTCAAAAGCTATATTCATGTTTTGTATTCTTGGCAATAGTCATTTGGGGATTGTTATAAAATTGTTTATAATCAGTATTCATATTTCCTTATTCTTTGCAATAGTTGTTTTAAAATCGTTATAAAATTGTTTATAATCAGTATTCATATTTCCTTATTCTTTGCAATAGTTGTTTTGAAATCGTTATAAAATTGTTTATAATCAGTATTCATATTTCCTTATTCTTTGCAATAGTTGTTTTGAAATCGTTATAAAATTGTTTATAATCAGTATTCGTATTTCCTTATTCTTTGCAATAGTTGTTTTGAAATCGTTATAAAATTGTTTATAATCAGTATTCATATTTCCTTATTCTTTGCAATGGCCATTCATTTCAGAATCGTAATATAATTGAGTGCAATCCGTATTATTTGCAGGAGTCACTCCATTGAGAATTAAAATATACACAATTTGATTTCACACTATCATTCATACAGATATCATTTATAGAATTATTTTTATCAATATTATGATCATTATTCTTGTATTCATCTTTGTGAATATTATCATTATATCATTATTATTTTGACTGTTAATATAATACATACATATCACACATTCTATTACTAATAAAGTCTTTCCCGAAGGAAGTTACTTTTATCATTAAATATGTACTTGTCTTTGCAAGAGTATTTTAATGATTTTTCAGTTAAACTGATTTGTGCCTGTAAACAGTGCTAAGACCGTATTAAATGGCACTGCCACATGGACAATGTGACATCAATCAAACGAATAAGGATGGGTAACGTTTGTTGACTATTTTCAATGGTGCTTGCGCACGTAGGGTTCTATGAGATGATATGTTTTATGGTATTTCCGTACGCGACTTGCCAGGTATCTGCTTTTATAATAGCGTAAGATCGCCTAAGGACAAGTTCATTATTCTTATGCAATGTTATTATGCATTATTCTTATGTAATGTTGCGTCGCGGCAAGTTTATAAAATGTCCTAATGGGGAAACCGATGCCAATAAATCCATAAGCCAAGTAATGCAGGGGTCATATATTAAGATATTAGAGACAGAAAGGAAGAATAGGAAGAAAGAGAATATCTACAAGGATCGAACCGGATATATTAAGTTGGTGAGTTGTGACTTCCATGTAGTAGTGTTTGAACTTCTGTCGAGGTTGGAGTGAATTCTTTGAATAAGACTGTTTTGTTTTTTTTGCTATCTACTAAAGGAACAATATATTTATTTTTTTGCAAAAGAAATGAAAAAAAAATAGGCTAATTTCTCCTGTAAGGTTCATTTTGTCTACCTGAGAATTGTTATTTTATGGAGGAGGGATTCTGTCTGCTGACGTTCAGTGCCGTCGGTCAACTATAATCACGCCTTTGCACAACCTAGTTCTAACTTAACTTACGCGGCCTACTATAACTAAATAAACCTAGGTTTCCGGAGCTAATTACTAATTAATACTAATGGCAAAGGGAGTGAAAGTAGCATAAAGTAAATTTCTTGTCACAAGTATTGCAAAGTGGCGTGGTATTAAATTTTTGGGAGGTCATTATAAATTTTTGAAATTTCGGCTATTGCGAACCCTAACAGCATAGAAAAGTTAGGAGGTGCCAAGTAGTATTTTACAATGACAGAGAAACATTGTATACTGTATTTAGAAAGAAGCAAGAGGAAAGGGAGAAGTCGTGTCATATGGTCGCGTCGGTGAGCGGGAGGGGGAGTGGGAGGTGGCGCCGGGCTGGCTGCGTTGAGTGAGGAAGTGAAAGTCGTCTGTTGTTATTTCGTCCCGTGTCTGGCCAGGCGTCTGCTTTTGAAATAGCGTAGGAGCGCTCAGAGGCAAGATCGCGGTGTCAATGAAAGTACCTGAGGGAGGGGAAGGGGCGGAAAGGGGGGTGAGAATCTAGAATTCGACTATAAGTTTGAAAAGACCGCTCAGAAAGGTGATGGAGTATGAGGGTGAAATGCAGTTTAGAGCAAAATTAAAGTTTAAAAAAATCCAACTACAATGGAAGAGAAAGAAAATGGCCACTCTGGAGTGAACGTACGTAGCCGCTGGTAAGGCGACGTAGACGTAGGTTCGTTGCACCGAGATAAACTCTGACGCAAACCGCTGCCACCAGATGTGACGTGCGGCTACCGCTGCCACCAGATGTGACGTCCCCTCCTACGCAAATGCTAATTTCAAGCGTAATTCACGTAGGAGAAGGTGTCACGGGGAAAGATCAGAGCGGCCGAAGGGGAAGGGAGTTAAGAAGTACACAATCATGGTAATTATGAATTAACTGTGACTTTAATTTCCAAATTATCCGAAGATCACCGTATTCTGAAGAAGGGAGAGAGATGATGGAGGAAGAGAGAAACGTAGTGGAGTAAGTGGAGCAATGACGAGGATGTCGAGCGCACTCATGTCGGCGTTCTGCTTCTTACCATCGCCTCCAATTCTCCGGCGGGTGTCCCGTTGCTGGCTTCCATCCTGGAGTCCTTGGTTGAGGGCGGCTGCGGCACGACGTTGATACACACACACTGCAGACGGGGAACTGCCTCCTCGATGGTTTGGGAGGTGCCTTTAAATACCCGCCCGCTCATTCTGGAATCTTCCGGAGAGCGTTGTTTTTCAGAGGCTGAAGCGGATGTTTTTCCTGATTGCCGATGTCCTTCCTTCGTGTTATGTTTGGGCCGCATGGTGATGAAATATTTTGTAATAATTTTTAATTTCTTACCGTGATGGCGTAATGTTTAATAATAAATAATATTTAAATAGGCTCATCACACTATTCTAGTCTCTAAAACATGGGTAATACCCCCTCCCTCAAATACTCAGTCTTTTACGCATTTATTTTCATTATTCATTTTCCATATTCTTTTACTAATTTTCTAAACATATAAGTTACATCATCTTCATCTTCAGCCATTTTCACCTGGTCGTCTGCAAATAGTAGACTAAACAATGTTTAATTTCCTATTTCCTCACCCGCATTGCTAAACTTTTTTTTCCCATTCTTTTAAGGCTTTTTCAATGGGTATCCTGATCATAAGCCTTTTTCAGGTCTACACAAATTATGTGTATTTTCTCTTCCTCGCTCAATAATTTTTCTATCAGTTGTTTGACACAAAATACTGTCTATACAGGATCTTTCTGGCATAAAATCACTTTTCTCTTCAGAGTCTATTTGCATTTCAAGTGTATTATTTAACACACGTCAATACAATCTAACCAAAGATGAAGTCACTCTTGTCTCTCTATAATTATTTAGGGTCTTTTTAACTTTTTTTCTGGAAATTTAATTTTCACAGAATAATTTCCATTTTTCAGACATTTTACCTCCCACTGATTATTTTAAAAATTGAATCTTTCCAATTTTCGAAAAATCAGGAATTTCAACGAAAATGAGACCCGCATCATTTTCTTAAGCGTGTATGTGCTACACAATGACAAAAAATTTGGAGCTATTTTTGAGAAAACATTAAAAATGTTGAGACATTATATAAATTATCCCCAAAAACCAAAATATGTTTCAATCTCTGAGAGTCTCGAGTTCATTTAAATCGAGTGAGAAATATAAATTTTGGTGAAAAACGGTTGAACTGTTTAGACGCTAGACCTAACCACAGACGGACGGACAAACTATAGTCAGGCAGTCGGACAGACGACTGACAATTTCCCAGGTTGGTATTGCCGTCAGTTAGCACTCACAATGTGCCGGGGCAAGTCCCTAATCAGTTTCCCATGAGTAGTGAATATCTGCCACTACGAAGCCAGGAGCCCAACTAGAGTCACCCGAACTAAGTCCGAGAGGGTCGGAACGTCGCTATCCTCACTGCACTCACCGTATTTCTAATTACGCGAATCTCCAGAAATCTGAAGGTGGGATTTCAATTTCACGACACGACGTCTGTACACCTGGTATTACGACACAAGACCCCTCGTGGGATCGATTAGATATAGTACTACCTCTGTGCATGCTCTACAATCCCATATACCCTTTCAAGACCTGGGGTGGGCTTCTAAGCTTAGCTCTTATCCTCACCCTCCGCGGGTACACAAGTACTACACCGTTGGGATGATATCCAAATATCCGGAACGCGATGCCCGCATCTAGCATTAACCGGGGTGAGGCCGCCTCGCCATGTCAAAGCTTACCAGCTTTGTAGATTGGTTCAGGAGTTGTTTCTGCGTCGAAGTAAAAATCTTCAATAACCATATACATCAGGCACTGCCTCAAAGTGAAGAGCCCAACTGGCGTCCACCCAGACTCTTAATCCGGGGGCCAAGGAGCTCACAAACTTGAGTCACCTTTATTCGAATGGTGTGAGGAACACTGGATATGTGAGAGATTCCAAAATCCCTCAGACTTCTCTACGTGGGGCCACAACACAAGATACACTCGTAGATACAATAGTAGTTGATGGAATTAGTTTATAATCGTAAGATTTATTGCATTGGTACGTGTTTTGAAAATGAGTGACGTTAGGAGTGACTTTTCAAATTGATGCGAATGCAATAAAGCAACATTATAAAAGAGTTGCATACGCTACTTTTTGTGTAACAGCATTATAAATTTTTAAGAGAATCAAACAATATTGCAAAACAACCTCGTTGTGACGTCTCGGGTATTTGACATCTGTGCGAGAAAATAGTGGTTGGCTGTTTCATTTACCACTACCATCCCAAGATTCTCTCTTGCGATTGGCGGAAGTGTGATGAGTGATGACGCAATTATTCGTGCCGTAAAAAAATACGTCATCATTTGTGCCGTAAAAGGCCCTTTTATGAACGATTTATTGCAACAGAAAAAGTCGTTTATTTTGCTGGTGTATAAAAAAATTGTTTACAATATTGGGGCAATGCTCTAAGAAAATTCTTCCCCAAAACGATTTTATTAGTACGTTTTTTAATTTCCTCTACACGGGCGGGTTTTCTTGTCAGATATAAGTCCCCTTAACCGCTCTCGAAAACTGACATGCCTGGATGTAATTTGGCGCCGGGACCGGGCTTTGGGGGCGTCCCACTCAGTCACAGAATAGGTACTACCCAGAAAGAATAGCTACCCACAATTCGTGCGCCAATATGATGCTCATAGTCACCATATTGAAAGTATGTAAACAGCTGTACGACCTGGCATTTGTTGTGTGGTAAACGGTTATGACGGTGCTTTTTATTTTTCCTATTACTCGTATTTAGTGTGTGTGTGTGTGTGTGTGTGTGTGTGTGTGTGTGTGTGTGTGTGTGTGTGTGTGTGTGTGTGTAACTCGCAAAAACATACGTAACCCGAGGTGACATTTTCTTTGTATAGACAAGTATTAATATCCCACATAGGCAAACATTAATACAAATAGATATAAAATGTTAAAGAATTATAAATACATAACTGGTAGTGCTACAGAATGGCACAGACTTTCAGTATTATCTTTCGATTTTCTTTGGTCTGGGCTAGTTTACGGGACTTGCCAGATACTCTAGTCATCTGATATCTATCTTCACCCAAATATTTTTTTATTTTTCTCAGTTATTCAGTTTCCTAATAGTAGAACCGAAATATTACTTTAAGAATATTAAAGAAGAGCAAAACCTCGTCCTAAATGACAATTTTCATTGAAACATTTGGAGCCGCTATTAAGAAAATATTGTCCAAGCGTTGGTAAAAATAGGAAATCGAAGTTCTTTTTCACAAAACATTTTTGAGTTTGCTGAAAACTTCATTTGAACTCATTTAAAGCACTTTAACTCAGATATGCAATAGTGTTTACAAATCGCTGGAAATGTGCATATTAACGACGTGAGAGATATTTAAAAAAATACATTCGTGTAATTTATGAAAAAAGAAAAGAATACACCAAAATGGGTTTTATGTCGTAATAAACAATGCAATTAGCACTACCCGCTGGAAAAGTTAGAAGGAAAAATTTGGAGCTGTTTTTGAGAAAATGGTGTTAGAGCTGACCCTTGCGGTTCCTTTGCACAGTTTCAAGATGGCGGTCCGCGCTGCGCGGTGGGTCACTGAAGATCAAAGGAGCCGCCCCTTCTTTCCTTTCTGTGTAGTATCTATTATGTGACTTGACTGTCCCTCACAACCACATGCACTTGCAGCTTGTGACTTTTGCTATCCACGGATCTCCCCCAACAGTCACCTGAAACTGCGGTTCCGCTGATAGGTGATTTTGTCTATGAGCCTGTAACGAGCAAATCGGTCTTGATCCTTAATATTCGACTTATTGAGATAAATTATCATGAATATAAAAAAGAGTGAACGGAAATTTATCATCATATCAAATCAAAATATCAAAGAAGTCAAGTCATTGAGGTCCCTCTATATTAGGATGTCAAGCTGACTTACCATGTCAACTGATTGTATTTAGTTACGTCAGAGAAGGTTGCACGGTCAGCTGTGCTCAGCTCGTTAGAACCACACTTCCAAACAAATAACTGCAGTAGACCCAAACATCACATGAAAATGACCCGCTATGCCATTAAAGACGAACACATGCTTCTGTTCAAAATAATCTATTTCTGGCTTCTTTGCCTTTTTTTCTTGTACAGTGCATTTTGTACGTGGTTGAATATCTAATTTATAGTCACATTTCTATCATCTATTTCTTTTTCATTCATTGCATCGAGTAATAAATATTTTCTCATTCCAACATTGCTCATTCTCGTTCATTTCATATGAACGTCATTCTCTCCTATCCTTCCAATCATTAAAACATTTCAATTCTAACAACAGATTATCTTCGAATTATAGTAAATAAATGCCCATTTTAAAGATGTAAATCGATAAAGAATGAATTATGATTTGATAATGAACAACATTGAAATATTTTTGAGATAATGGAAAGAGAGTTGAGATTAAGAATATACTTTTTCCGATAGTCATTATTATTTTAAGATCTGAAATGTAAAAAATGAAGTTGGATTAAATGATATAATGAAAATTCCTTATATTTCAATTTTTAATTTACCTCTACACGTTTTACTCTGGATTTATTTATTTATTTATAAATAAAAAGTGTTCGTTTTTTGTTTCTTTTCGATGAATAACTTTTTCCACATGGTCAGGAGTCTGATATGTATTGTCAATACCATTGTTCTATTATTAAATAATAATTTCATTCTGTACAAATTTCTCCCTAGAAAATGGACAACATTCTACACATACTCCTAGAATTAATTCCGAATTCCTCTTATAACTGATTCATATAACAGATTTTATCCCGACGTTACCTCCAGATTTTATTTATTTAGATTTAGGATGATTTCAGCCTCTGAGGTCAATGAGGTCCAGGAATGATGATGTAATGAGTGGGTGATAGCTATAAAGAAGAGGGGGGAAATTATTAGTAGAAGATAAGGAAAATTATGGTAAAGAAATGTTGGAATTAGAGGCCGGAAAAACAGGAAAATTCTAAGCAAACTTGTCCACCGCCAATTATTTCGTCGATTGTCCGCAGATCAAACGCGGATCCCAGCAAAGGAAAGTATACGGCGCCAGCCTCTCCTCTTGAGCTTCTTCTGGCCTACATACTAAATCTTATGTAACGTGGTGTCGTAATATAAACAAATTTTTAGACCAATACATCTCATTTCTTTTACGTAATCGTTTCTTGAAACACAAACACTTCGATATTTTATTGACTACCTCGCCAGGTTCCGTGAAATGCAACGTTCATTAGAGTGTATCATTGTGCCGCTATCATTGTTCCCCGAGGCGGAAGTGGCCGGTCCCGGCCGTGTGGGTCCGATTCAAACCCCGCGCCCGCCTCCGTGCCACACCTGCGCCCGCGATGCGAGCGCGTCCGCGTGTGTAGCCGCGTGTGCGTGCGCGCCGCCCGCCCGCCTCAGCAGTGGGGCGCGAGCGGTGGGAAAGGTGGTAACCGCAGCGTCGGCGGCGGCGGCGGCGGCGGCGGCGGCAGAAGAGGAGGAGGAGCGTACAACAAGTGGTTCTGAGCAGAGGTGGGGCGGCGGCGGGGTGGGAGCGTGGCGGCTCCCGCCCCCCTGCGGGCCCCCTCCGCCGCCACCGCGGCTCGCGCCCGGGCCCCCACAACAGCCGCGCGCGGTCCGCGCTAGACTTGCCTGACCGCCTCGCCTGTTGCCCGCCCGCCCCTCGTCCCGCCGCCGCCGCCGCCGCCTTCGCCGCTCGCCGTGGCCGAGCCGCGAGTCAAGACGAGGCAGCAGCAGCAGCAGCGGCCGCGGCAGCGAGAGCGCAGCAGCCGACGTCGCCGCCGCCGCCGCCGCCGCCGCCGCCGCCGCCACAGCCAGCGATCGCGCCGCCAGCCCGGCTGAGCGCGGGATGCCGTCCCCGAGGACCTGCGCCCCGCCGCCGCCGCCGACCCCGCGTCACGTGGCCGCCCCCGCCCCCACCCCCTCCGCGGAACGCACCGCCGCCTGACCCTCGAACTCCGCCAGCCTCCCCGCGCGCGGAAGGTGTGTCCGTCCGTCCGCCGGCCACGTGCGCCCAGCCTGGCGGCAGCGCGCGCCAGGGACAGTGTATCAATCGCCCCCCTGTGAACACGTGCACGTGCGACTTGATGGTGGTGCTGGTGCTGGTGGTGGTTGTGCGCTTGTTTGTGTTTTGACGGTGAAGAGGTGACGTGACGTGACGTGTCTTGCTCCACGTGTGTTTGAGTTCACGTGATCTGTGTGCCCGTAGTGATCATCGTTCTCGAGGCCTGTTACTGGATTATGTTCTTCGGCTCATGTAAGTTGCACGATATATTACATTTAGATTTTTTGAGTGTTTTTTTTATTTTTTTATTTTTTCTGTTTGTGTATGTGCTGATTTGACTGCCTTCGTATGCTTTACGAGATAATGCGTTCTCGAATTTTTTTCGTAAACATGTATTTTTACATTTAACTCACGACTTTGTTAGTAGTCCTCATGAGTGAGCTACAAATTTGATATTTCACATTCTCCTTCGTATTTCCAGTTTCTCATTTGCCGGTTCATGAAAGTGGATTTTCTTCTTAAAACAATGCAAGTGAGATCACGTTACATCGACATTTGTGTCCGTGCGTATGCGATGCATGTCCTCAATCCGAGTTTCTTGTGCTCGAACAAACCTCGCTTACAATACTTCCCGCTTACGACATACATGTACCCACGATATTGTATGTCAGCAACCCTGCAGTGGATCTAATTCTTCTTATTAATGAGCTCGGTTAACAGGTGGGTTTTATTGCTTGATGCCCTTCTTTCGTTTGGTTGCACTGATTTGATTTACGTCATATTTTGTTCTTTCTTTATGTAACTCGTGGTTCTGTGACATGAATCAATTCTCAGTTTCTTGTATTATAAGACCGTCACAAACAGGTGGTATGTAAACGCTCAGTTCATGCCTTACAATCTCATTTTCCTTGAAAATTCTGTATAGTCATGGTAAATCCTTCTTGAAAATATATTTTAATTTAGTTCCTAAAGATATGATATTTCGCGGATTCCGAAAATGCATTTTTAAAATATCAGTCACTGTTCTCTCCCTACACTATTTCCGGTAAATATCTTTACACACTGCTGGAGAGTATCACTAATTGAAGAAACAGAGGATTCCGAATTTATGTATTTTAAGCCCTTCTGTTGAGATTTTATCCAACAGTTTATATTAACTGCTTTTTTAAACGTCTCTCTTTTATTTTACTTTAGTTGTTGAGTTATTAAAATAATAATACTTGCTGTTTGGAGATAAGATTTTTGTAGGGTGTGAAATTTCGTGACTGACACGTTATGAAAATACCTTGAAGACTATGAATTACTGGGAAATTATTTGAAATTCTTTTAAGACGAATGTTTTTATTTAAAAATAGGTTTGAATAATCAACGGCCATGTTTGAGTTCGAACCCCCACCCCTGTAATAAAACGCGATACCGCCCAACAATTATAGAAAATACCTAAGTCTCCCAGTTGTAAAATTATAATTTAACTTCATAAATGATATTGAGCATAGGTCAATTAAGTGTCATAACTCATGAGAAGCCTCAATAAATATTTCAATGTTGTTGGTGTGGGAACTGATCAATATTTTTAATAACAAATGTGAGATATCATTTATCATATAATTCAAATGTAAACAAACAAACCCTTGGTTTGAAATGGCTTGAAATTAAATGTATAAGTATGGGGGCCAAAATTTAATATGATTTTATCGTTAAACCATTCTATTTGTTCATACATTTCTTAACGTATTTCTCATCATTATTTTCGGACTAGTTGCAGAAGTATTATATATAAAACTGACATAAAGCTAATAATTTTTTATCATCAACGCTTTGCAAATCATCAGTATCAATCAATGAGATCATGCGATATTATGATGAACAATTTTTTCAACCTGATATTTAATGTTGATGACAATAACATGACTCACCTTTTTTGTATTTCGCTTTTTTACATTCGAACACTTACTTGTGAGGTTTTGCAAATGTCTTGCTGGAAGTGGCTCCTCTGGAGTCTGCTCAGCTTCCGATTGCGCATGTATTATGTTTGTTTAAAACTTTGAAGTTTTTTTACGGTAGCAGCGCCAGTTGAATTTGCAACAATTAATGATAATAACTGTGACACGATATATTTGGTATTTGGGGTCCATTGCCCGACTTAACCGGCTAGGTTATGGTATGCCCATGCCCGGGTCTTGTTTAATTCCCACGCTTGAGGGGTAAGAGACATGTGGCGAACATGACGTATTCCTTTCATTGTAACTAGCAAACTCCGGTTGTCTGAGCTTTTCTTCGCCCCACGGTTACAAACACTGAGACGATTTTTAAAGGAAAACATCTTCTACTATTTTTGCCTTGACCGGGAATCAAACCCGGGAACACACCATGGGAAGCTAGTACGCTGCCCAGTTGTAGAGCCATCCTAAAGGCTCAGTGACTGCATAAAATCAGTATTTCTGGATTAAATAATCAATTCAATTGCCTCAGTTTCAATGGCGAGGTTCAGGCCATCAGGCCTACTCTTCCGTCTGACCACGGAAATTCCGCTCCTTTCCCCGTCTAACAGAGACACGAAGTATTGTTCGGACGACGAAACAGGCGACTTAATTTTGCTCTGAGACTTCATTTAGGCTTGAGGATCTTTCACGTGCAGTAAATTTACAACATGGGACAGCCGGCTTTACATCCCCTCCAAAGGTAGGCGTACGAACGATTTTTTCCCTTAAAAATGTACGTTATCAACCCGCAAACTTGGGTATTTCCGTTCGCTACGCTTACCGTTACACCATCGAAACCATAATCACCGGACCCCCCGCTGGTGGGAGAGTCCTGGTTAGGGGGAAACCCCACTAGCCGACGGTAGGTCGGCGCCGGATCTCGTCATCCAGCGGGGGAAGATCACCACCAAACTCCCGAGAAAAAAAACATGCACAACACTAACAGGACTAATGACCAAAGCAGTTGACGCGCCCGGAAACACGAAAACATCAATCAATCAATCAATCAATCATAATCACCGGAACTGTACTGTAATTTAACAGGTTTGAGATTGAGCTGATGCACAGAGGTACTCGGTTAATGCGGAAAAAAATTATCAAAGAAATAAATAATGAAAGCAAATCGTGTGTGTGCGCGCGGCGGTCGCGGGCGCAGTACCCTAGTCCGTGTCGCCCCGTGGCCGCCCCGGGCCGTGAGGCGCCGCCCGCAGCGCCCGGGCCGCCGCCGCCGCGCTTTGTGTCGCCATCAAGCGCGGAATTCCGAGAACAAAGGGGGCGAACGGCGGCGGCGGCCGCGGAATGCGCCGGCCGCCGCGACGCCACACGGCGCGGGCGAGGCGAGACGAGGCGAGGCGAGGCGACGGGGCGTCGCGACGCCGCGGGCGCCCCTTTTCGCCCT
This sequence comes from Teleogryllus occipitalis, assembly GCA_011170035.1. Classification (NCBI taxonomy): domain Eukaryota; kingdom Metazoa; phylum Arthropoda; class Insecta; order Orthoptera; family Gryllidae; genus Teleogryllus; species Teleogryllus occipitalis. Next base: position 26,887 of record BLKR01005369.1, read on the forward strand.
CGCCCTCGCCCACGCCCTCGCCCTCGCCCTCGCCCACGCCCACGCCCACGCCCACGCCCACGCCCACGCCCACGCCCTCGCCCTCGCCCTCGCCCTCGCCCTCGCCCTCGCCCTCGCCCTCGCCCTCGCCCTCGCCCTCGCCCTCGCCCACGCTCACGCTCACGCCCACGCCTACGCCCACGCCCATGCCCACCGCCCCGCGGGGAACGTGTTATTGAAGGGCAGCAACGAGACAGCGAGAATGGGTGAATCCAGTGGATCATTTTGTAGGGCGCCATCATAATTAATGTTTAAAAAATAAATATTCGCTATTATTTTTTATTATAATAAATATATGTTATTACTGTATATTACTTTTCTAGTGTATATATTATACTATACAATATTATTTTTTAAATAATTACACAAAACCAACATTAATAAATGCTTAAATCCATTTCGGTAAATAAAGGAAGATAACAAACAAAACTATAGACCTTTTTTGGGGGAGGGGGCATGGTCCGTTTTCCCCCCTCCTGGATCCACCACTGGGAGGGAGTGGGGTTACAAAAATCTGTGGATGTGACTGTCTAATGATATCGCAAAATTGACTTGTGGAAAGGCATTGAATATTGAAAAGTCTTACAAGAAAAGAAGCGAAATTTGGGCAGAATTTTATACAACAGAGGCAATGTCAAGCCAAAATTGAAAGTCCGCAAATTACAAAATCCGACATGTAGTCACAAGGCTAGTAACACATGGCTTCTACCCTGATGTGCGAACAAGAACGTTTCCACGAACCGACCGACTCGTGTGTCTGTAAACTCTGTGACCAGATCTGCGGACGATATCGCATTGAATGGTGCAGGGATAGAGAAATCGATCAACCAGTATGCCCAGAACCACTGGAAAACCGAGAACATAGGCCAGACCTAAGCAAATTGCTTTCCAAAAAAAGTGCACATCTGTGCGCGCTTCAGCCAATAATAAATGCGTCTTACAAAACTTCGTAGATTTGCTGGCTATGAATATTTTTCTTCAGGTGTGTAATGCCAATTCTTAATTCGAATTATTCGAAGTCCAGTTATAATATTGTCAGTGCGGTATGTTAACACATTGACTTTTCCTAGCAAGATGTGTGGAAATGAAGCTATATCGCAACAACTGATTTATTTTTCGTCAAAATATCAAAACGTGTTCGTGTATTTCATTCATATTATTATTTCAGTCCTGTCTGATATTAAATATGGTGCTAAAATGTTCTTTCACTTTTTTTCCGGGTTCAATTATAATTTAAAACAAACATATGTTCTGCAATTTGAAACAAAATAACATTTTTATTTTATTCCATGTTTCCTTTTGAATTCGCTCGCAGAGTTGTTTGTGAATTATATCGTTCTTACTTGTTCATTAAGTAATTGTAATTGAATTGCTTGATATAGGATGATGGCTCTTTCTCGCTGTATTTTTCGAATTTATTAGATTTTCATTCATTTTAACAGGTTACAAAGAGCACTAAGAAAATCTCAACCGAATTATTAATTTTTTATTTTGTGTTTTATGTATTCTGATGAACAATGCATTGAGAAAATGTGTTTATTCGATTTGGATCACTCTCGACTTATCCACGCATCATTAGTGAATATCGCATGTTCGATTGTGAGTAAATATCTTCGAAAATTTAATTTGTTTCCTCACGAGTAGTTCGTGGGACTTAAGGTTTTTTAAAAGTCATATTTAACTTCATTTATTGTCAATAAAACAAAACAACTAGAAATCGCCACACCGTTGGATAGCTGGCTGTACCTTCTGTTTGTAAAATTACACGTTGTGAACGCACATTTCGAAATGCATAGTATTCTTTTTTTAATTTTGATTTATTTTAAGTCGCTTCTTAACATCAAAGTCTTCTTCTTGTATGCGTATATTGCGTTACATTAATATTAACAGTTGTCTTCAAATCAAATTTTCAAATTCCAGTTTCCCTGATCCATTGAGCAAATGCTGAGATGGCCCCTTGTTTTGCTTCTGGACATAAATGTAACTTCATTATCTGTGCACCACTTCTAGAATTCAGTGGGAAATGTAAGTTATTCAAATTATATCGTTCTCCGTATTTTCGCGGCTGGAAGTATTGTTCCTTGACGAAGGGCATGATGAAGGACATGGGCCCAAATTTATTGACTTACCCTTGAAAATAGATTTTATTATATCGAAGCGAATATTTTGTTAACAATACTGGCAAAAAACGCTCATTTTGTTTCTGTGTATTTAAAGTTCAAGTAGTTTATGGCTTCGGGTAGGGATCTCAGAATTTTGAAAATGCGCACAGAATTCACTTCTCTCCATAGCACGTCACACACAATTTTGTAACTGTTTTTGACGTAAAATAAATAAATAAACAGATAAGAAAATAAATAAGTAAATAAATAAGTAAATAAATAGATAAGTAAATAAATAAGAAAATAAATAGATAAGTAAATAAATAAGTAAATAAATAGATAAGTAAATAAATAAGCGAGTAAATGAATAAGTAAATAAATAAATAAATAAACAAATTGTAAATATCGATTCAAAGCAGAGTATTGTCTCCCTATTGCGCCTCGTTTATTTCACGCACATTTTGAACGGGCGTCGTGTTTCTCCCGGAGGGAGCAAACCACGAGCGAGTTTTTTGGCGGGCGCCGCCCCGCCCCACGCGCTGTGCTCCGGAGGAGCAGGTGCGGGTCGCACCTGACACGTGCCCGCCTGCGTGCGCGCGCGCGCCCGCCCGCGCGTTTCCCGCGCGCTTTATCGCCTTCGTCTACATCGAATCCCTTGTCAGTTTATGTCAGGGAAGTGGATGCGCGTGGCTTCGAAAGGCTTCAAGTTGCAGGTCGGTGGCGCCCAGGTTCAAACATTTCTAAACTCAATATGTATGTTTTTAATCCAAATATTGTATGTATTTTTCTGAAGGACCCTTCCTTAGTTGTTAGTTATTGTTGTTAGGTATCCTTAGTTGTTAGTTATTGTTGTTAGGTATCCTTAGTTGTTAGTTATTGTTGTTAGATATTCTTAGTTGTTAGTTATTGTCTTATATTGTCAATATTATTGTCTTCAAACATTGCACATGTATGATGATATGTAGTTAAAAAACGATTGTATATACTATGTAACATAAAAGCCCTTGAAAGACATAATATTGTCGAATAAGGATAATTAAAACTATTTAAAAAAATGTCGGTGGCGCTCTCTCATTTTTCGGAGTCCGTCAAATAAATAACCGAAAACGACTAGAGAAGAAGTGCTCGTTGTGAAAATGAAGAGGCTTGCGCTTTAAGTGTTTAGTGTTACATCAGTTGTTTGATAATTGATAGGAGAGAGAAGAGAAGTGCAAACCGCACGACTAAAATATTTTAAAATCGATATTGAAGTGTAGTTACTCAAACAATGAGAAATCGTGCTTCGATACCTGAACAATCATAGAGAAAAATACCGGGTTAGAAAGCTGTGTATTATTTTGAAGAATGTTACAAAGTTGTTAGGGAGACACATTTGTGTACGGTCACCCTTTCGGATATGAAACAATAACCTTGATGATGGTAAGTGGTAGTATGCCCTCGTCTTTGTCCGTTCTGATGGATTGTCGTCATAGTCTGAGCTTGTTAATAACATGTAAGAATTCTTGCTGCAAAGGTTGAAATTCAAATAGAGAATTTTACGGGTTCAGACGTTTCCTGACGTAATTATGATGACAGTCGGCCCTATACACCTTGTATACATGCATCATTGCGGATTTATTTATTTATTTATTTATTTATTTATTTATTTATTTACGTCAAAAAAACAGTTAAAAACTGCGTATGACGGGCTATGGGGAAAAGTGAATTGTGTGCACATTTTCAAAATTCTGTGATCCCTACACTAAATCATATACTACTTAAGTTTTGAATTTTGAAAGGGAGAAAAAAAACTCCCATGTAATAAAATCGATTTTCAAGGATAAATAATCAAAATTTAATTAATAATAAATCAAAATTTTGAATTTTGAAAGGGAGAAAAAAAAAACAAAAAAAACTCCCATGTAATAAAATCGATTTTCAAGGATAAATAAGCAATAAATTTTGAATTTTGAAAGGGAGAAAAAAAACAAAAAAACTCCCATGTAATAAAATCTATTTTCAAGGATAAATAAGCAATAAATTTTGACTCTTATTACTTCCTGCCGCGACAACATGGAAACGATAATTTGAATAATTGTATTTTCCACTGAATTGTAGAAGACGTGCACAGAAAATGAAGTTACATATATGTCCAGAAGCAAAACAAGGGGCCATCTCAGCATTTGCTCAATGGATCAGGGAAACTGGACGAAAAACCTGATCGAGATGGGGGTCATTGACCCGGAAGCTGTGTTACAATAGTTGTTACAGGTTGTTTATACTCATTTATACAGTCCAAATGGTAATTAATCCATTATGTATCATTGTTAAAATTAATGTTACTTTTCTTGTGATGCTCAGTATAGTCTCTAATTGTATAGAAACAGTTATGCAGCAGAAACGATTTCACTTGTGATTTAAACTTTTCTATTGAATTTAATTAATGAATTGAATTGAATTGAAATGAATTGAATTAAAATAAATTATTTTGCAATTCTATTCCATATATTTACAGTGCACTTAATTTTCTGCATCTCTTTTAAATTTTGTGTTCGATGAAATAAATTAGAGAAAATGAATTGTAGAAGGTGAACATTGAAAGAAAAAGTATCAAAATCATTTTCTACATAGGATTACGCTGAAGAAATCATATATCATTCCCCGCGTAATGCATATACTCAATGCGCATTTTTGTTTGGTAAAAGGTGCATTTAAATGTTCGAGTAAGAGATAAAAAAGAAAGAATGTGGTACTGTGCTATAATTATGTTCTTCTTGTAGTAAGAAACGGTGCAAAAATCGATTCGCCGAAAATGCTTACCTTCCTTCGTCACCTAATCATGTTATATTTTTAAATAAAACATTATTAAAATTAATACTTGATTAAATTAATATAGGTATTGAAATTATTACCACTAAAATAAATTATTTTGCAATTCTATTCCATATATTTACAGTGCACTTAATTTTCTGCATCTCTTTTAAATTTTGTGTTCGATGAAATAAATTAGAGAAAATGAATTGTAGAAGGTGAACATTGAAAGAAAAAGTATCAAAATCATTTTCTACATAGGTAACAGTTCACAAATATTTAATTCAATTATTTTAATTAATTCTCGTCAGTGGAAAACTCTGGCTTTTCTAGAAGGGACAGATAGTGTAGTACCCAGCCGACTTAATATTTTCTTATAAAAATATTTCATTTATACTGATTATATTTTTCCTTTTGTTTATTTATAGTTTACTATACCGTATTTAGTTGAGGTATTGAATGACTTTTGTCGCCACGAAATAGTAGATAAAATATTTTTGTGAATATCTACTGAAGGGGGTCTGAATCCTCTTGGACCATGTGAAATTCGGCGGCACTGATTATTCATTTCATTTCCACTGATTCGATTTCATTCCGCTTTCACTTGTGCCGTCTGGGGTGGTGACCCACTGGGGGAGATCCATGGAGGGGGAAGCTTCATATGCCCTCATGTAGTTCGGCGTCGATCTCACGTTCCAACACTAAGGAACATCGCATCTGCCCAACATGCACTACATCTTGGATCGTCAACTAGACGATCGACCGATCCAGTAGACCGCTGTAGAAAAACACAACAGTGAAGTGCTCAGTAATAGACAGGCCTTTAGTGAAAATAAATGATTGATTTTTATAAGTGAACACTATTCAGAAAAATGTTAGGATATTCATTGCATAACAGAATACATTACATTACATTACATTACAATACATTTTATTTGAACTGCAATTGCGTATGACCCGGTGGCAGTTAAATAACAATAATTACAATAATAATAACAACAACAACAATAATAATAATAATAATAATAATAATAATAATAATAATAATAATAATAATAATAACATTAATAATAAAGGAGTAGAGTACAAGCCGAAGATTCAATAATCATACTATCACTAATATTAAGTATTATAACAAATATTTCAACTCTGTCATGATATCCAATAATTATATGTTGGTGATGCTAAAATTCAATACAAGCTGCATAAATATTGGCTAATTTTTTTTTTGAAATTCATTGATCGCGTTCACTACACTTAATTATACTTAACTGCACTGCACTACACAACACTACACTACACTACACTAAACTGTTTTTGCTTTGAATTACACTGACCAGCACTTCACAGAACTTCACCACACTTACTCATTTAATGCTAAGTATATTACAATACTTCACGAACATTTTTTTTTTGCCTTCTTTCCAGAACAAAATGCAAGTGATGAATTAAATTTTTTTGTAGCTCGTGAGCCCTGAAGAAAACCGCGACATGTCGGTCGAAACGTCGGCACCTCAGCTTTCGACGCGGCGTCACCCGGACAGCCCAGATCATGACTCTGGCCGCGGAAGCCTACGATATCATTTAAAAAAATAATGTTTACTCTCTGCACTTAAAAAAATATACGGTCAATATTTATTCATTAGAGATAGTTATTTACAAATAACTGATACGTAGAAAGCGCATAATTTCGATTGATTGATTGATTTTTTCGTGTTTCCGGACACGTCAACTGCTTTGGTCATTAGTCCCGTTCGTGTAATGTTTTTTCTCTCCGGAGATGGCGGCGATTTTTCCCCGCAGGATGGCGAGATCCGGCGCCGACCTGCCGTCGGCTAGTGTGGTTTCCCCCTAACCAGGACTCTCCCACCAGCGGGGCACCACCACAGCCGGGACAAGCTCTAAGCTCTCGACCGATCTCCCGGAATATGTGGAAGTGTAGTGCATGTTAGTGTAAGTGTGTGTGTGTAAGGAGTGAGGATAGGACAAGGAAGAGGAAGGACAGATCGCGCGCGATCCGTGGTCCGTTTGTTAGGGTACTGCTCCGGCATTGGTCTGGTGTTGATCGGAGAAACCACGAAAAACTACCGATCAGGGCAGCCGGCCGCTAGAATTCTCCTCCAGACAGCGACTGAATTCGACCTAGCTGAAAAGCTAGTCGAAAATCCTACCGCCGTCAGGACTCCCGTTCAGAGGCGCTGCAGTGACATCAGTTGATGCACTAAGCTACCGCTCCCTTCGAATTTAGCTTTCACCCAAAAACGCGGTGACGACCCTGCACTACTACACTCATGGAAAGTATCCGAGTGGCCCGCCACCACCAAACGCGTCCTCCCTCGCCCACTCCACCTGTGACCACGCCCCCGCGCGTCGCATGCGGGCGAGGGCTGCTGCAGGGCACTGGGGCGGATCGCGCGTCGTGCGGGAACGGGAGGCGTTTACGTAACGCGGCGCGTGCAACAGGTGCGCCGGCGCCTCCCCGTCGCCGACGCCGACGACGCCGCCGACGCCGCGGCCCGGCCGCCCCGCTCCGCGCTCGGCTCGGCGGCCGCCGCCGCCGCTGCCGCCGCCTAGGGCGACGACGATGCACATGTTCTCAAAACCATCAGTTCTTACATTATTATTACTGTTATTGTTGTTATTATCATAATTTTAGCATCATTATATTATTTGTATGACATTTATTGTCTTATTTATGTAATTAACTGCCGCCGTGTTACACTCAATTGGAGTTTAAATAAATTTATCTTTACCTTTTAAAACATACATGTTTCTGTAAAGACGTAACATTGTGTTGCTCGTGGAACTGCAGAGTGTCGGAACCAACTACAACTAAATTGTGCAGGACAGCTAAAAAACTGGGTTATCTTTCACCTTTTCGCGTTAGGCTTTGGATTTAAATATATTTTATGGTGTTACTTTCATATTTTATCATTATAATACATAGAATTTGATATTTTTTTAATTATTTGAAGGTGCCATGTACAATATTTTGCCTGGTACAATATTTTTTTTTTTACAAAATTAAGCAGGAAAATATTTTTTGGAATGGCATTTTGTAAGGAGTATTCTTAAATAATAAATCTATTAATATCAAAATTTCAGTTTCATAAATTATGTGGGTTACGACATTTTGTAGATTCACGATCGATGTCAAAAAAATATGCTGATTTTATATTTTATAAATTTACACACCCCGTGTATTGATACTTGATAGTTTTCACTTCTCTCTGTTTCTTCTTTCTCCTGAAAAAGGGATGCGACTTCAGTGTTGATGCTTTCAAAACGTCCACGTCTATATAAAATCAGTGATGTTTTAAACTTCGATGTATTGAAGCCGATGTGGTGTTTAAATTAATATTTTGTGCTAGATATTTTTGCGTTTTCGATGTTTTGTTCGTGAATGAAACATTCGCACAATCACAATAATAGTGTAAATGTTAAAATACAAAATAATAATTGATGGTAGCAGTTTGTGTTCGAAACAAACGAACGCTTTTTCTGCTACCTTCATCGAGCAGACTATCCCTCACCCGACATGACATAGATGGTTTATTATTATAAATCCTTCGTTTTTCCTTGGATTTTGCATACAGAGAGGCATTTTTAGATTTCTCTGATAGATTTTAATTATAAATTGATGCCCACAGTCATTGTCGAATTAAATTTTCTTGCGCACGAATTTAATGCTAAAGGTTACTAAACTAGCTTTAAAACATCGTTGTTTAAAATGATCAATGGTTTTTGGTCGATATTGCATTAATATCTGTGTATTAATTTTGAACATCGATATTTCGCAACAGTCGCCTATCAATGGGTGTCATTGTTTGACTCCAGCAATTTTTTCTACCATTGTTTAGGCAAGGAATCACTGTTTCATCGTTTAGGACTTTTATTATTACAACTTATATTAATCATAAGGGGTAGTCTCCTCGTTCAACTCTTATGAGAGGTTTTCATAAACTTCGCAACCGTCGCCATGCAAAGTCGCTTCGCGTAAACTCCTGTGTTCTCCGGGCCTGCTCAAAAACACGTTAAAATCTTTAGTATCTGTGATGTAGAAAACAGATGTGCAAACGAACAAACTTAGTGAATGTTGTGGAGGAATGAAGGACGTGGACATCTGTAACCCAAGGGACCGCGAGAATAGAAATATTTATGCCCTTTCCACAGCTCAATAACTGAACGTACGCCAACAAAACGTTGCTGAAAATGACTGAAATATATTGTGAAATGCGTGTAGCATTAGTTCTTAAATATATAAATTTTGCTGCAGCTTGTATTGCAATTTATTCTGTGGTCTAGAGTTGACCGTTCTCATTGGTATCGTCCAGGTTTCGGAATGGCATTGGTTTGTGATTTAGTGTGTAAAGTGGTATCGGGTGAGGACACTCCACCGGTCAGAGGGGTGGGCGCATAGGACGATTTGCGGCTTTGGCAATGTAAAAGGGAAGAAATGCGGGAATAAGCTTCTGCGATGTGTGACTGAGTAATACTGCTTGAGTATCCGATGGAAATTGACCAAAAGGAACTGCGATGAAACAAAATAATCAGATTCGACCCCGAGAATCCCCTAGGCTGGATTCAGTTGCGTAAACAATTTTGTAAAATATAAATTATCTATATCCCGGAACCCTGGACGGTAGGATCAATGACCTCTCGGGCCACAACATTCCTATAGCTCGCATGAAATCACAAATAGTAGATACTGTGAGTTTCCAAAACGCGTTAGTGAGGTCCAATGAAAGCATAGAAAGTTAGTGTAAACATATGAACGAATGAATCTTCATTACCTGCGAGATAACACACAAAACTTGAAATTTTGACATCGAGACAAAACGTTATAGCATCTTCCCTGCTCCCAGTTTCTGCCCCATATTTTATGGTTCATAATCCATGGGAACAATTGCATGAGAACAATTGGTGAGGCAGTAAATATTTCGTTTTAATTGAAAAGTGCCCAAAAAAACATAAAAATCTTCAATTTTACCTGCATGCAGCGAAGACTATAGGATTGAATGTCAGGGTGGTTCTTACTGTCCCTACTCCTCACCTCATTAATCATCAAGCCCATATAATTTACTCGGAGTGCCATAGATGGGAAAAAAGATGCTACTTTTTTAATAAAAATTAGCATATTTTAGTAGTAAAATAAATTATACAATTTTAGTGTTGACCAAACGTACGGTAGCGGATTAGGTAGAGTATCACCAAGCATTACCACCCCAGATGTCTCTGGACTTCGAGATGTTACTGTCTGTGAATGCCCTTTAATATTTATTTCGTGACATCTGAAATAATTAGTTGTTGTTGTGTCAAATGTCAGGGTTACCACAAAGTAAACTATTACACTTGGTCACCACACTCCCGTCAGCGCGTCTTGGCTATTACGGAACGTCGCCAGACACTACACGCCCTATGCAAACTTCTGCCAGAACTCATGATGACTGCTCCTAGCACCCAAAATATCATAGTCATATATCTTTGATCCGGATGAATAAGCTGATTAGTCATAAACACTTAATTTTATAGGAGAGCACAAAAAAACGTTTAAATAAATTTAATCGGAGATTAAGAATATTCAAACGAAGGTGATATTTAAATAAAACTATTTTTGTGTAGGTTTTTTTTGAATATCATTAATCCCTTACTTAGACCATTACTTTAAAGTGGTTGTTTGCTCCCCTGTAAAATTAAGTTTTTTTGACTTATCAGCTTATTCACCGGGGTCAAAGATATAATAATATGTATTATATATATTAAAGTTTGTTTGAATTTTATGCGTGTAAATTTATTAAGAAGATATTTAAATGTATAAATATTTAGAAAGGTTTCGTTACTAGATTAGATGTACTAGATAACAAATGGAACATTTTGTGTTCAGTTCCGAAAATAACGATAAGCATCCATCACGTCTATTTTAATTTTTTTGTGAGCGCTCATTCACACTTGCTAACATGTGAACGTTTCTTTTCCTAGTGTGAGATTCTTTATAACTGTGTAAACTTACCAACGTTCAAACGTTACTACGTTTAGATAGTGACTCGATGAATTTCCGGATTTGACAGGGAAAAAGGTGGCCATTTTTTCAACCCTAATTTTCGCAAAGAAATAAAATAGGTTATACCAATCTTAAGAACGATACTTCGACTACGTTGTGGACCATACCGTTAGAAGACATCATCAGTTATTGCACCGAAATAACAACAAAGGGCGTCGAGCATTTTAACTTCTGAAGGAAATATTAGATAAAAATGCAAGAGTTTTCATGAATATCTAGAATTTACTTAATTGTGTAAAATATATATAATATATAAAACTGTGTGTACAAATTTTTTCGGCAACTTTTCTTCAGTCTGCAGGCAAACTTCAAATTATTTTGTTATTTGTAAAAATGCTTTCTATATCTTTAAGGTTTCATGTTTTTGCCGAATATTGGATATTAATTATGCAAATCGATGAACGTGATGAAATCAGTTTTAGCTCACCAGAGAATCAAACCGATTTGTCTGTCTTTATTTTTGCTGCCCGTAATATTGCTACCCCTTTTTTGACTTTTAAGTTCTGCCGTTTTTCGGGCGCTGTCCTGTTATTATTAAATCTCTGCTCCCACAAAATTCATCAGTGACGAGCAGCTATCTAAAACACTTTTACACTACTAATCACCGATTCATATCATTGCCAGTTGTGAATATAAAATGGTGTGAACCATGTCTTTCATGGTTTCTAGTGAATGGTCTCTTTGCTCCTGGCTCCCATGTTTGTAAAATTGCTTTCTATTTCTTTAAGGTTTCATGTTTTTGCTGCATATTTGATATTAATTATGCAAGTCAATGAACGTGGTTTTTGAAATATATTATTGTAGAGGCCTGTAGACAAGAATTCGTTGTCTGTTTGGGTTAAACCAATTAATGATCGTCGAGATTACCTTTAACTCTTCAGTAAAATTTAATATATTTTTGGAAGTGCTCGCTCAGTTGCCACTTTAATCCACCCAAGATCTCCGGTTGTAATCTCCGTTTAGTGAATGATAAAAGGCCATCTCCTCGGAGGCGTCGGAAGATGCATGTCGGCACCCACCTTCCGTGACGTCGTTGGGAAATCTCAATAAATTCCTCGGCCGGCGGGCCAGGCGCTTCGAAGGGCCGTCGCCATTTGCATGCGTGATGAATGCGTGCGCGCGCGCTGCGTGGGGGCGCGTGTGCGGCGCGACGGGTGCGTGCTACCGCGCCATAACGCCACGCGGGAATTATGCGCGTTAGCGGCCAAACAGAGTCGTTTGTCTGCGCCCCCCGCGCCCACGCCGGGGCATTGGAGGGGGCGTGCGGAAAGCGCGAGCTTCGTACCTCTGGAGGCGAAGGGAACGCCCTCTCCGTTTACCTTTTCTTGCTAAGGTGGCTCAGGGCATCAACCGAAGTCACTGCGGTGCCTCTGGCCGGATGGTTCTAGCGTTAGAGTCCCGACGGAGGCAGGATTTTTGACACTACGTCGAGTTCAGTCGCTGACTGGAGAAGAATTCTAGAGGCCGGTTTCAATTATCGGTAGTTTTTCGTAGTTTCTCTGATCAACACTAGGCGAATGCCGGAGCAGTATCCTAACAAGCGGGCCACGGGCAACACACGATATTTCCTTCCTTTTCCTTGTCCTATCCTCTCCCCTTACACCCACTTACACTACACTATCACATATGCCGGGAGAACAGTCAGGGATTTAGAGCTTGTCCCGGCTGGGGCGGTGCCCCCCTGGATGATGGGAGATACCTGCAATATATTGAATGTTATTTTCTAATATGTTGTAGAATTTGAAATTTTTTTCACTACCACTCATTGGAAACGTGTGTATTAACGTAAATCAATAAATTTTGGAAATTTTAAATTGCACTGATGTAGATGGTTTGTACTAGTATTTGTTCGAGGGAATGATGATGAGAAGATTCAAACAACGGCTTGAACAGTGTCTAGAAAACGTTTATCTTAATACAAACATGTTTCTTTTTTTTTTTTTTTGTTAAGATGTGTGTATTATTTTAAACTCCTGAATTTTACGTTACAGACATCGTTTCTCCACATTTAGAAAATATGTCTGTTAATTATTTTAAGTCAATAATAATTTATTTTCCCAAGTCCTATTAACAAAAATATTTGCGCAAATAATATGTAACAAGTTCACGAGAATCATGCAGAATATTTTATCAAAATATTTTTCTTCAAAATTTTATTTTGGTATACATTATTGCTTAGTCTGTTTTAGCGAAGGGATTCATCTAAATGGATTCCCAATAATATCCCCAATGGATTTTTTTGTTCAGTTCAGGTTCACTTGTTTAGTCAATTCGTATCCTCATAATAATCTGTAAGTATTGAGTATCTCTCATTTCGTATTTCTCCACTACATTTCCAGTAACACACTTTTCAAAAGAAAAGTGAATAATTGTAACTGGATGATTTCAAAGTGCTGATATGTGCCAAAATTTTCGAACGGTAACTAGCAAAAAATTGGAAGATGTTAAAAATTGTGGAGCAAATTGGAATGTGAAATGTAGTGATAATGATTTAATAAGTGTAATACAGTTATTTAATTTTTCAAGACTGGATTAGTGTTTATTGGTTTTGAAAATTATCCGCTAGAAATATGTCTTTTTCAACTTTAGAACAGTTTGTCACATAATACCTTATAAAAAGAAAATGTCTTTTGAAATGAAAATGTAGATCTATTGATAGACACTATTTTCTTGGATACTATATTTACAACCATGTCTTAGTTAAATAATTTTTGATCAACGAAATTTCGACAAGACTTTTCCCTTTTAACGGTATTCTTTTTGGCATGTTATTTTGTTTTTCTTTTATCTACGATATCACACGTCAAGCTCAACGAATCACAACGACCGAATTTAAAAATGAAGCTAATGCATAAAAGCATGCAATCCAGAAATGTTTATAAAGACATGAGCAACTTCATGGTTTAGCGATTGAAGCAGTTTTTATTCCCATTTACCTAATGTAATTATTAAACACTCGGTTACTTTCTTTCTACATTTTACGTGTATTTAATTTAATACTGATTGAAAAAAAACATCGATTTCTGATTCGACACGTTGTTTTGGAGATTTAAAGAGATTATTTTAAAGTGCTTATCTCCATGAAACACAATTTTCCATGAAGTGAGGGTATTCGCATTCACCATTATAGTTCAAGCTAGGAATAAATTGTTTTCAAATTGTGTTTAACTCAGTAAAAGCAACATTTTTTTAACACAATATTTGGCAGATGGATATGGAAGCATTTTACACGCGTCTCTTTCTGTAACGTCAGTGTACGCACCTGGTCTCACAGACCCTTCTGCTTGCAAAACCCTTAATTCAATTTACCCTCATAATTTCGATCAAAGGAGTGTACCAGAAAAACAATGGATATTATTTTCAATAATGAGATATATTTTTAAATAATTGATTACTGAATGTAGTGGTTTATATGCAAATTAACAAAACTGAAAAAATTAAAAAGGTTGAAATACTGTTTTCATTGTATTTGATATATTTTATATATCTGACAACTTTCATTCATTGCATGATTTACAAACTGTTAGTGAATGCGCCAAACAAATAAACTTTTTGCATATTTAGCTCTAATATTTTATTACCTTGCGGAAAGTACTGAGCAAAACCGTTGCACGAGTGCACGCAGGTGGTCTCTGAGACCCGTGCAACGTTTTGGAATGTCTCACCGCCAGAAAGGGTAACAATACTCACTTTCCCAAAAGAAGTGTGACTCATGTCTGTGGAAGGAAAAAGTAGCTGGAAACAGTGGCCATGGGCAGCCAAACTGCAATCACAATATTAGATGAAAGATTTCCCGGGTCTCTCAGACCACATGCATACACTGCCGGGTTAAGAATATATTGACATGTAAAACTAGGAAACAAACGTAAATGGAGATTTGTCTCTTTGAAAATGAGCTCTTTTGTGTCCTTCTGACCGGAAGCCATAGATCAGTGCATCAACTGATGCCAGTGCAGCGCCTCTGACCGGACGGTCCTAGATTCGAGTTCTGACGGCGGCATGATTTTCGACACTAGTTTATCAGCTAGGTCGAATTCAGTCGATATCTGGAGAAGAATTCTAGCGGCCGTCTGCTCTGATCGGTAGTTTCCCGTGGTTTCTCCGATCAACACCAGGCGAATGGTGGAGCAGTACCCTTACAAACGGGCCACGGACCGCCCGCGTTCTGTCCTTCCTCTTCCTCTTCCTTATCCTATCCTTTCCCCTTACACACACTTACACTAACATGCACTACACTACCACATATTCCGGGAGACCGGTCGGGAGCTTAGAGCTTGTCCCGGCTGGGGCGGTGCCCCGCTGGTTGGAGAGTCCTGGTTAGGGGGAAACCCCTCTAGCCGACAGTAGGTCGGCGCTGGATCTCGCCATCCAGTTGGGGAAGATCACCGCCATCTCCCGATGAAAAACATGCACTACACTTACGGGACTAATGGCAAGCTATGGACACGCCCGGAATCACTAAAACAACCAACCAACCAACTCTCCTTCTGCCTCCGAGGAGATACACTAGAGGCTGCCGTTGCGTCTGTCGCATGCGGCGCGACGAGGCGAGGCGAGGCGAGACGCGGTGTGTCGCGCCTTCGCGGCCGGTGGAGGCCGGTGGCGCGGCGGCGCGCGGCGCGTCCGTGCGCGGGTTCGCGTCCCGGCGGGGGCCCGCGCATTCCGCGCAGGCGCTCTGCGGGGCTCCGTCCCGCTCCGCGCTCATCCATAATGGAACGCACCCACCACGCCGCCCCGCCCCGCTCCGCCCCGCCCCGCCCCCTCCTTGCCTCGCCTCATCGCGTCCCCTCCCGTCTCGCCCTGCCAGACCCCGCCCTGCCGCGCTCCGTAACCGCCCCGCCCCATGTCCCGTCCCGTTCCGCCCCGCCCCGCACCGCCCTGCCCGTCGCCACCCCACCCCGCCTCGATTAGCTCAGGACAATTCAGTTTGTGTCTGCCGCTACCTCCGTTCTTCCTGGAGAAGGGTTGCTGTTCAGTTGCTCCGCCCTGCACTCCCGTCCCGCCACGTCCCGCCCCATCACGTCCAGTTCCGTCCCAGTTCTTCCCTGCCCGTTGCCACCCCGTCTCGCTTAGCTCAGCACCATTCAGTTTGTGTGTCTGCCGCTACCTCCGTTCTTCCTGCAGAAGGATTGCTGTTCAGTTGCTCCGCCCCGCACCCCCGACCCGTCACGTCCCGCCCCATCCCACCCAATTCCGTCCCACCCCTTCCGCCCCCGCCCCGCCCGTTCCTCCTTGCCCGTTGCCACCTCGTCTCTCTTAGCTCAGCGCCATTCAGTTTGTGCCGCCGCCGCTACCTCCGCTCTCCCTGAAGAAGGGTGGCTTTCCAGTCGTTCTTTTCAGCTTTGCACGCAAAATACGGCATCCCACTCCTGTACCAGTTGGCCGTCCTATTTTTCAAAATTGTAGTGTCGATTTTTATTAGTGTATGTCCAAATAGTAATGTCGGTGCATTACAATTTTTTTAGAATCGTGATGTTTTGTATGATTGTCTGACCCGACACTGTAGAATTTTGAGAACTTTTCAAGAAACATTTCGTAAATCAAATATAATGTTTAACTGGTATCATCTTCGACAAGGATTATTCTACTTCGTCTCTTTTGTGGGCGTCATCTGTTTATTTTTACTGTGACTCCTATAAATGCATTTTTGGAAATCTACGATCAACCATTTCTTCCACGTGTGTGGAAGGCATTTTGTTTGGTAGTTCTTGATTTCCTCTAATATAGTTTTATCGCTCGTCTTGCGTTTCACTAAATCATTCTTGATTTGGTCAGTCCTTGCAATGTAGACCTAAGAACCTCATTAAGCCGTTTGTTATTTTATTTGTTCTGCCACGGTTCAGCATATTGTTCCGCTCAAAAAGTCGGGGTCCCAAATCTTTTTTTTTGTAGAAATATTATTTTATAATACAATAGCATTCTATCAAATACCATTATAGCTCATTTAATCAAATTTAAAACAATATTTGGCAAAAGATTTGTCTCTTTTAATTCTGATCGGTGTACAAATTAGAATTTGACATTTTCGTATCAAACGTTACTCCATACCCATTTGATGATTGTCAGCAATAATCGCATGGGAGATTTATTTATTTATTTATTTTACGTCAAAAAAACAGTTAAAAACTGCGTATGACGTGCTATGGGGAAAAGTGAATTGTGTGCACATTCTAAGTCATATACTACTTACATTCTAAATACATGCAACTGCTCCCATTATTTTAGGCGCCTCCAATCACGTGAAAAAGTTTTACGAGAAATTCTCTTAATTTACCCAAATTATGCCAATCAGAAACCGCCTACACAGGTTTCGTACATGGAACGTACTGATTTCGATTTTTCTTCTTCAGAATTCAACATTACATTCTTAAGACATTAAATTTAAGGATGAATTCCTTACACTGCGCAATATAGCCCAATGTATTCAGAGAGAGATTGTGGGGATCAGAAGGTTGAGGATTCCCGGCGTGTCGGTTGGCTGACGTCCGGTCGGTGACCGCTGTCGACCTGACCTCGTTCATTCGCACCTCGTTTATCCATATCCTTGAGCGGAACGAAACAGCTTGCCGTTCAGTATTTAATGTCTTGAGACAGAGCCATAAGGAGTTACCGCAATTTTTCCATTCTGCAGAGGATCGTAGCATGCTGAATGCATTAGTGTGTTATGTATGCGGCTTCGTCAATAAACTGTGATACTAAAAGTGGAAGTTGTGTTGTGTCGCGTACACTTCGTAATTGCAACAGTACACGATAACAGACTCGTTTTCTGGGCCGCGCAACACAACATCCTGAGATACGCTGTGTGTCCAGGTGATAACACGGTTCCAGAGAAATATGGGTTGGCTTATTCATCATTTCATTTAAATTACGATTATGTGATACAATGATACGTACGCTTGCTGGTAGGACTTCGAGGGTTTTAAATATGAGTCAGCATTAGGAATTAGGAAAACCTGTTTAGAAAATTTAATGTGATAGCTCTGAAACAATTTATATTTTGAATATTCGAGATACAATTCGTAGAAATATAGAAAACTATGAATCCAAAACTATTTGCTACATTTTGTTTCAAGATTTATTTTTTTTTAATTTAAGTGGATCTGGAACTTTAAGTGCGGTATCTTGATGTGACTGTGTTACACTTCATACACAGACATTTTCTCACCATTAACGTCACTTTTCGTGAAAAACACAATTTCTAATGAAAATTGATTTTTCAAATACTATAAAATATTTTACTGTATATTTTCTTACTCTCAAAAGCTGATAAGGGGTTTGTATACGATTACCATTGCAACGCAATTTGAGAGGTGTCAAGCAGGCTTAATACACATTATCCTATTTCCTAATATTTCTTCTTTTGCATATAGTTAAAATAATTTACTTATCTAGGTAGTATGTTACTAAAATATTCGATACAAGCATTTGAGAAAAAAAAAGTTTCGAACATTGTTTGACGGCAACAAGAATGCACTCTCGTGTTGTCGCGAATCAGGAGACACAAATATTGTTAGAAGTTCGCCATTACATTTAAGGAAGCAAAGTACGAGTATTGTAATCATTGCACGATAAGTTGGTTTTGTTAATAACTTCTACAACAAGTCATTTAGTAAGGAAGTGACAGTTGATTCACGTTTTTCTGTCAGTGCGCTAGTCAAATTCAGCTCATTTCAGTCGTTTGTTGCTTCTTTAGGAAAAGAAATAACTGCGATCAAGGCTTCAAGTTTACAATACACAGTAATAAAAGGTTTTTGATTTAAAATGACGTCTTCTAGACAATTCCTGTTGAAATTCTTCTCGTATAAGTACTCGTGTATTACAAAGGAGTATTATACACTAAAGTCAGTTTCTGGACTTCAGTTACATGAAATTTTAACAAAGCGAATAATCCTGCTGACACTGTTAAATAAAAACGTTGTCAAGTCTCGAAAATATTAAATCCTCAACACTCTCATTGGCGCAGGAGCTTAGAGCAGTCTCTGAATAAAGCATTGCGGCTTTCATCATGCGTTTGTGGCGCGTTTGATTTCTCACTTCATCTTCGAAATCCATCTGAGCATTAACCCAACCACTATCGTTCAACTATCATCGTCTTTCACTCTCATGGCCACTCTGCCATCATTCTTCAGGGAGTGCCAAGGAAGGATTCACCTGGATAGATAAGGCGTGGGAGGATAGCGTAGGCTTAAACCTCCATCGCCGCTGAAGCTCAGAAGTAAGAAATAAGTAAAACACTCATCGTATGCTATTGCAATACCATCAGATAAATGGAAATTCAAGTACGAATAAGATTGTAAAACATTGCCAATAAGAAGTTAATATAAAAAAATGTAATTATCACATTGCCCGTCACCTTGTTAGATACACTTACGATCGGAGAATATGTTCCGCAGACATAGAGCTATCCAAATTGTGACCATGTTACTGAGTAACAATGTATTTTAATACTTAAATTAGTTCAAAGAATTGGTCGCCCCAATATATATATATATATATATATATATATATATATATATATATATATATATATTATCGCGCTCGTGAAAACTGTTCAGAGGATTGGTTGTCTTGGTATCTTAGAGATTAGAGCAGCTGGGCGTAAACCAGAAGGCCCGGATTCGAATCCTGGTCGGGGCGGGCGACCAATTCTTTGAACTAATATAATATAAAAGAAGTTAAACAATTGTGAGTTTTCCATAGGCTAAGAAAGAGCACCAAACAATTCTTATAACCACCCAAAATATCTCTCACGTGTCCCTTGGGCTTCACTTGCTCTTTTGAGGAGTTCCTAGCCTCGCTCCCACCCCCACCCCAACTTAAACGCGCGGCCGCACGCCACATCGCCACAACCGCCGCCGCTGCCACCGCAGGCGCCGTCGGCCGCTGGGCGTAAACCAGATGTCCCGGGTTCGAATCCCAGGTCGTGGCGACCAATTCTTTGAACTAATATAATATAAAAGAAGTAAAACAATTGTGAGTTTTCCATATGCTAAGAGAGAGCCCCAAACAATTCTTATAACCACCGAAAATATCTCTCATGTGCCCCTTGGGCTTCACTTGCTCTTTTGAGGAGTTCCTAGCCTCGCTCCCACCCCCACCCCCAACTTAAACGCGCGGCCGCACGCCACATCGCCACAACCGCCACCGCAGGCGCCGTCGACCGCGCTTTTTATCCCAACGTGTCTCGTGCAGCAGCGAAGCGTTGAACCCGACCGCTCATCCCTCCGCAAGCGAGGGTTATCAATGGAGCTGTTTGGCGTGTAAATGGGGCGAGGGGTCGGGAAAAAAAATCCCGAGATTTCAGGCATTCAGGAAGGGCAGAAGATGGGTCGATCGATCAAGCTGCCGGATAATTTGAACGGTCCGCTTCGGTACCTACACACGCCATCACGCGATCGGCCGACACGCTTCTTCGCCTAGACCGCGCTCTTTTAGTTTGCCTTTGGCTTTGCTTGTTCTTCACATGGCTGCTTTTATGTCTATTTTATTGAAATGCTTGCTGTGCTTAGGGAGGTTTGTTTTGACAGCATTTTTAATAATATTTTAAATACCCGGAAAGATGCGGTTTCCTTAAATGATGATCTTCAAATTTCTGAGTGAGGTATTATTAAAAAAGATGAGAAAGAGGTTCAGAAACTAGTAAAACGTAAAATATAAACGAAAAATAAAAATAAATACACGTTTGTGCAAACACGATCTTTTTTATCTAGGCCTTTTATCCAGCCAACAGCCGGTTACCCTTTACGCCCCGATGGAACGCATATTTGACCACACACTAGACACGAACACACTTGCGGGCTCCTCTGATCTGGGGTCAGCAGAACGCGAGGCCCTCCGCGACAACACATACATACAAAGTCAAGGGACAAACAGCCATGCCCAAGGCGGGACTCGAACACGCGACCCTTCGGACCGAAGCGCTGAGTCGGTACTCGCTCTTAGCCACCTCGGCCATCCAGGTCGGCAAAATATAAACGAAAAATAAAAATAAATACACGTTTGTGCAAACACGACGTACACAGGTATAATTATTTTGAGATGAAAAACTGGACTTACTGTTTAAAATAGTTTGCCCATAAAGTTTCGTATCTCATTGATTTCATGATACAAGATTATAATCTTCTCAAATATTTAGTCTTGAATTATTTGTGAAAATAAATTACAATAGGAGACAACTCATTCCAAACTAAATTAAGGGATTCAATGCGTTGTTTGTGAATCTATTATGAACCCAAACATGTTGAATAGAAACGTTTTCATTTCCTTGAAAGTGTTCATAAAGTGCAGCTTTCACAAATGTGCATACATGTATCGTACAATGTAATTTATTTCTGCTTTAAGACTGTGAATACGGAAGTGTCTAGAATCTACAACTGAAATTACTTTCAAGAACTGTTCAAAGGGGATTTTTACCGACAAATCACGCGAATCTTTCGTGTATAAGCACTTGCATATTACTCTAATACGATATTTGTAAGCTTTGCGCCTAGAAGTTCGAAAATATCACGAAAAGGTCACTTTGCGCGGTAAACTTTGCGCATCTTCCAGGAAATACTTTACTATTTATCTAGCAATTACAAAAGTTGTTACCTCAAGGTAGAAGTCGAGAAAAATGTGTGACAGGATGAATAGTCAAGTAATTACATAAATCATATTTCTAATAAGTACGATGTTACTAGTCTACCACATCTTGCCCAATCCTTGTTACCGCATTTGAGGAAGAGAGGCTTCATCACATATCAAATACATGAACTTCACCATCATGAGAAGTTACTAATTCCTCGTGTGATTTTCAACACTGAGCAAGTAGGTAATAAGCAACGAGGTTGGAATATCTCGGCATGGCGAAAACGTAAACGAACATGTGCAAGATATGTGTGAAACGTTCAGTGTGGCTAGTTCTAGTAACACTTAATCTTTTTCTGTAAGATTGTAAAATCTAATAGAGTGATAATAATAATTGAATATGAGAGAAATTTTCCGGGCTGGTGGTCCAGTTGGCATTGACCACGGCCTACCAGCTTGAAAAATTTCTCTCATTTTGACTCCGGCCGTGAAAACCTATGATGCTATTAATTGAATAACTTATGAATAACCATTCTTGTAATTCGCAAAATGTTTCTAGAAAGATAACAATGTTTCTCGATTTACAATAACAAGATAAAACGTACGAATTGCTCGTAAGGAAATAACTTTTTTTAAAAATTAATTTAACTTGAAATTTGATGAGTTTGTGATTTTGAAGGCTTCACGTTAAATTCCACATTTGATCTCGGATAATATTAGTTAATTTTGTACTCTTTTACGCGAACTAGTGGATAAACCTGATATATCAAAGTTTACCCCAAGCGCAAGAAGCACACTGGCTTCACGATGAACCCAGGTGTTCAGCGCCGCGAGCAATTTCGAAAGTATTTCCCGCAAATCTTCCGCGACGTTTCCTTATAGTTCGCGGCGGGGAGAGATTTACGCTGCACCCGGCGCGTAATTATCGCGGCAATCGCTTCCTGGCCTCAGTGTCAAAAGCGCCTCCTCCGCCGCCTCCGCGCTGCGGGAGCAACACTTCAGCGCCGTTTCCGCGACCACATTTCACCTCCCAAAGCGACGGCGCTGGGCTACTTGGCGCGCCGCCCACCCGCCCACCCACCCACCCACCCACCCGCCGCTTGATTGATTGATTGATTGGTCGACCGCTAAATTCATTAGTCCCGTAAGTATAGTGCATGTTCCTTCCCCGTGATAAGGGGTGTCCCGCGCGCGCGCGCCTACCCGCCGGTTGATTGATTGATTCCGGGCACGTCGTCTGTTAAGGTCATTAGTCCCGTAAGTATAGTGCATGTTCCTTCACCCATGATAAGGGGTGTCCCGCGCGCGCGCGCCTACCCGCCGGTTGATTGATTGATTCCGGGCACGTCGTCTGTTAAGGTCATTAGTTCCGTAAGTATAGGGCATGTTCCTTCCCCAATGATAAGGGGTGTCCCGCGCGCGCCCGCCTACCCCCCGGTTGATGGATTGATTCCGGGCACGTCGTCTGTTAAGGTCATTAGTCCCGTAAGTATACTGCATGTTCCTTCCCCAATGATAAGGGGTGTCCCGCGCGCACGCCCGCCCACCCGCCGGTTGATTGATTGATTAGTGATTACGGGTGCGTCGACTGCTAAGGTCGTTAGTTCCGTAAGTATAGTGCATGGTCCTTCCTCACGAGGAGACAGGGATTTCTCTCGCTGGATGGGGACCTATCCGTCGATGTGCATGATTTTTCCCAACCAAGAATCTCCTATCGCCGGGTGCGAAATGTTATCGATTTGCTCAGTGTAAATTCTGATTCTGCTTAATGACTGATTGATTAGTGATTCCGGGCGCTTCAACAGCCAAGGTCATTAGATTCGTAAGTGCCAAACCACATATTGGCGTATCATGTGCCAATCTACATATCGACTTGAGAGTTTTTTCCCCCCTAACTATGAATCTCTCACCAGCATGGGCACCGCCCCAGGTCTTGCGATTGCCCCAGGTCAGTCCTGATCTCCCGATTGATTTCGTTGATTTGATTAGTTGTTCCGGAGGTGCCAATTGCCAGATGTATTAGTCCCGTAAGTGTAGTGCGTTTTTTTATTGCGAGAGGTGGGAGTGGTCTTCCCCTAATGGATGGCGATATCCAGCGCCGACCTGGTTTATCCAACCAGACATCACCCACTAGCGAGGGCCGTCCCAGCCAGGACAAACTCTTAGCTCCCAACTGATCTCCCGTCATGTGTGATAGTGGAGGGCGTGTAAATGTGTGTGTGTATGTGTGTATGTGTGTGTGTGTGTATGTGTGTGTGTGTGTGTGTGTGTGTGTGTGTGTGTAGGTAAGGGGAGAGGATAGGACAAGAAAGAGGTAGAAAAGATCACGCGTGGTTCGTGGCCCGTTTGATTGGAGGTGGCGTGGTGTTGATTGGAGAAACCACGGAAAACTACCAATCAGAGCAGCCGATCGCTAGAATTATCCTCAAGACAGCGTCTGAATTCGACCTAGGTGTCTAGTTAGCATCGATAATCCTACCATCGTCGGGACTCGAACCCTAGGACTTCTTGATCAGCTCACCTGCCAAACACATGATCTTCTACGAGTCGCGTTCTTCTGGATTTTGATTCATTGATTATGCTGTTTCCTCTACTATGATCATACATTTCGATAATACGACGCATGTTATATCCGCAAGGTGGTGGTGTTTCTCCGCCGGTAGAACGCGAGTAATGGCGCAGACATACACATCAGCGTGCAGGGGGTTCCCCATCCAGATATCTCTGTCAGCCCCAGCCGGAAACCATCTCTGAGCTCTCCTCGTATATGATAGTGTGATGCCCGCGTGTGGGTGTGTTTGGTTTGTCTGTATCTGTGATTTCTGTGCGTAAAGGGTGAAGACGGGTCAAAGATGAGAAAGAAAAGCACATTCTCGGTCCATGGTACTCTTGTTAGAATTGTTGCCCAGAGCCATATCACCAAGTGTCACCTCTGACTTTCTGTGACTTTCTGACAGAATTTTACTCATTTTAATGGTGCATTTTACTGGTTTGCACACGTTTGTGACACTTCCTTTTTACTAGTTTTCTCAGACAATACCACTACTCATCATATTATCCTACCGTTTCCGTCCACTTTCTTCCCCTCGCTGGCTCCCAACATGTTCATCTATGTCGTGTGCGCCCCCTCCCCCTGGGGCTCTGGAGAGATGATTTCGTGGGGAGCAGCTCCTCTCCGCGGTGTCGCCAGAAAGCGCGCGTGTTCCTCTTCAGATGATTTATTTTGATTTAATCTGATTTGATTTACTTTGTAAAAACTGTACGTGACGTATGGGGGAAATCCATCTGCGCACATTTTCTTGATCTCCAGAATTCTCTCCCAACATTTTAACTATAAATAGTTGAATGATGCAAAAAAGGTGCAAAAAGGCGAGGTTAGCAACATTTGAATGCTACTCTTTCGCTCTCGAGTTCCAGAATCGTTACTTGCATCGGTAAACGAACTGGATTTGATTTTTGTTTTGCCAGTAAAATATTAACCTATACCCCCGACTCTATTCCTACCACTACCAGCAAAAGGTGAGCTCAACAAAACGAGCGTATAGTGAAGCGACATTTATGTCCAGAAGCAAAATACGAGACCATGAACATTTAATGCCTATTTTTGCTTTTTTTTGAATGATTCTTTTTTTTCGTGCGCGTTATTAGTAGCAAGTTAATTCGTTCCGTAAGTGTAGTGCATGTGATATCTCCTGCTTTGGCCGTGTTCCTCTCTCACTGGAATACGATATCCGGCGCCAACCTAGACATCAGTTTGCGGGGATTCCCTAGGTATCTCTCCCAAAACAGCGTCACCCCAGGGGGTACTAGCTCTAATCTCCGGACTGGTGAATCTCCGGCATAAACAGTTATGCTCAGTTTACTTATCCGAGGTAGGAATAATTTGATACGTTTATCTGTCATAAATCTTTGCATACCTTTGACTGAGAAACTACTGACATTTTTTTAATTGATCGTTAACTTCAAAGGTGATTTTACCAAGGAAAAAATATCTAGTTTTCTCATTCACTAAACATAAATGGTATTTGCCCACATCAGTTTTTAAATTCATTTATCTACTTACTTTTTGTGAGTTAGCAAAATAGTGCAATAGTGGGCAGGTTAATTTCCATAGTTTTAAGTCCATAACGGAATTTTTGTGGACCGAAATGTCTGATGTTCAAGTTCCGAGATTTTGACCCCAGATAAAGGATGGGTCAATCGCCGTGTAACCTACTTCTCAGGCTTTCGAAGCTCTCTGGAAATACTGCGGATACAAAAATGTCCGGCCCGAGTTCAACGTGTGCTCTGGTTCCATCGGAGAGTGTCAGACAAATAACCATCTGCGAGGAGTTTGTCTCGGGCGTATAAGGCTTTTCTATTTACTTGGTATTTATAAGATCTTTGTCAATTCAACTTTGTCGAGCATCAATACTTCATATTCCTTCTTCTTCTTCTTCAACTAATATTCAAATTGGGTTTCTTCCCTATCTGCTCCTTTTATGAAGCGAAAATAAAGAGTTGTGATGTAGAGTATTCAATCAATCGCATTTGCAGAAGACGCAGTCCTGCCAATATCTGAATTAGTGATTAACAAATACGTGAGTTAACCAGTCTTCTGTCCTACTAAACAGTAAACTAATGTTTAGAAAATTAAAGGGATTAATTTAGAGGATCACCCGTTTGATTTCTTTGAAAATGTGTGTACATAAAAATGAGCACATTATTATTTTTTTAAATGGCGTAATACGTAATAAAATAAATCCTTACATTAGATTATTGAAACAGGTGAACGTGGGTAATGAAACAGCCGTAAGGGATACTAACTGTAAATTTAAATTTTTAATATATTTTCGTGTTTGCATGTTACAGAGGACAAAGGACTATTTTCGACGTGTGAAACATGTCAATTTGGATACGTTTGATCAATATTGGCATAATAACTTGCTGATTAGAATGAGGCAGCTGTAATTTCCTAATATTTGCCTATCTCGTTACGTGAACTTTTTGTTAAGCGACGATGGCATAGAGTTGCTATTTTCATTCAGTTATTGCTTAGATGACATACGCATAAATCAACGTACTTCATCTGATAAAAATTAGTATAAAGCCGGTGGATAAACATTCCTTATGGCATTATTAAAATATAGTATTTCAATATATGAGAAATGGTACCAATAACCAAATAATTTAATTTATAACCTTTTCTGTCGGTTTTCATTCGTATATACAACCTATTGCCAAAATCAGCACTTGTTCAGATTTGTCTCTGCTGAAGTTACTAGTGAAGTTTTTGTTATTAGAAAATAGAGAAATTGCATCATGTGGTGTAAATTTAGTTAGCCTAGAAGCTTTTCTACTTCTGTGATGTCGTTGTGAAAATATTTAGTATATTAATATCTGTAATTGATTCATTTAGCACTGTACTTTCCGACATTTGTCGTCTAATTGACTCCTTTTAACAAGTTGTTTCGTAAGATCGTTATAGAGGTTTTTCAGGGTTTTCAGAGAAAACTTTTTTCCATGTAGTCCCCATCGTATGAAACCTTTTGGACTTTCCTTTTGGGATCCTTTCAATTTGTCTACATCGTGAATTCCCTCCGAGAAAATCTCCTACTAAAGGCCTTTCAGGTCAAATATAGGTATTGGGGGGGGGAGGGGGGCTTTCTGAGTATTGGGAAGAAATTCTTCCTTTGGCTCTAATGAGGTAGCCTTGGCGACTAGTAAGCTCCTTTAATGAATTTCTTCTGCTTGGAGAATGATTCATATTTGATCTAAATATAAGCATTAATTCTGTAAATTTTCATAGAACTTGTTCAAAACTGTATTTTCGAACACATGCGCAGAAATAAGCAAGTTACATATTTCCCAAGTTTTATCAAGAAAGCGAAATAATATTTGTTATTCCATTGAGAAATATGATCAACATTTTCGTGCTTTAGAGCAATTTACCAGAATTCGAAAAACGTCCATACTCTTTTCGCAAATGTAATATGGATATTTTTCTTTAATATGTAAGGTTTGCTACGGCCATTTTCTATTAAAAACATGAACGTGAATCATCCATCTTTACAATACACCCATTCCGCTTAATGATACTCTGACTTCGGCCGTGCGAGGTCATATTTTGACTGCACGTTTCCCTTCGCGCTCTTTCGTCACCTCCTTATCCTCAAACGTTTTGTCGTGCGTCTTTTATTTCTTCGCGTAAACAGTGCGATATGTGTGACTGAATATTTGCCCCTCCGCCATGGAGCGGCTGTTGTTTTTGGATGGTGCTGACTGCCGCACCCATCCGAGGTACTCAAAGAAGAGTTTGGCGGATACGACACCATTTTTCCTCATAGTTAAATAATCGTTTGTTTTACGTTTGGTTAGTAAATATATTTTAAACATTGCACCCAGTCGTCTTTATGAATAATCATTTATTTTGTTGTTTTTTAGTAATGTATTTATTGGATTCATTCACTAGTGAAATAAAAATATTTTAATCAAGGGTTTAGAATCCTATTTCACTGCCAATTTCCTTATAATGCAGAAGGACAATGTCTTAAAGTCTCCTTGACAGGAGTCTTATTACAACAACGAAAAACAACGTGTTCCGTTTAAACATTCCTTCTCTGCGTCGATTAATCATAATTAATTATTATACTTACGTTTTTATGCAGTATATTTAAAAAAATGGCAGCCAAACGGTACACAGGAAGCACTTCTGCGTATCCAAAACGTGAGAAAGAGAATTCTCAGGGAAAATGGCACAAACAAAGAGAAGGGTAAATAGACTTCATACCTATTAACCAAACTCTTCCTCGGTTACTTCTATTCCCACCGTTCAACAGATGCGTATTACCACTGCTGGCTAGTGGTAACTATTTCTGCTCTTCGGAATCTGCAAAAATAAGGCAGAGTATTGTAATAATGGAAGTATGTGAAAATTTACAATAAGAAAGCGAAGTCAATAATGTTTATTTTAACATCTCATTTTGCCCTATAATGTAGTTTTCCTCGGTGACCAAAAGTATTTTTGTAGTTTGTGAAACAGCTCTCTAATCTTTACTTCTCCATAAGGATGATAATGAGTGATATTTGTTGTTCTCGTAAGTTAATCAGATTTTAATAATATAATACACCACTAAAGATATTGGGTTTTCAAGAATAGATTTTTCAAAAATTGTTTATAGTGCATCAAATATATACCCTAAAGACAGACCCTGAAAAATTAAATGGAATATTCATGAGGAACAGAATGAATTTAAAAAAACTCGTAGACAATCATAAAGATGAAAGTATTCAACATTACTGTAGGCGATTACTCCATGAAAGATGTGAAATTTTAATATGTAGGGAATAACATGTTACACCTGAACTCCTTCAAATTACTTCTGCATATTCTTCATTTTGCAATTGCTAGAGACATTTCATGTACAAAGTTGGCTGTTCGTTAAATTGAGTATTATCTCTTCTGATTCCTAATATTAAGGACAATCAAGAATAAAAATAACTCGAAATTGGGCGATTTATTTTATCGTAATACAATATAAAATAAATTAATCATAAAGTTTCCAGTTCTTTTTATACTTGATTGTCCTTAATATAAAGAGCTAGAAGAAACAATAATCAAAGTTACAAAATTTGTTTCTTTGCGCTTTTTCTTCATCTTTCGCATCGTTTTTCCTTTGCCCCTTTAATTTCCGATTGTCATTTCTTTCTTTCATCAGCTTGAGTTCGAGCAGTGTCAAATTCTCCGATACACCACGTATACCGCCGGTATACCTAGTTATTCGAAAGGTATAATCAATATTTCATAAGTTTGGTAATCCTCTAAAACGTTGTTGAGATTTTGAAAGATTTAAAACAGATGCTAAAAAGTAACTGTTTTGCTTCCAAGAGCCAGTTTTCTGCATTCGTAAGCGCGATGAAGTGCGGTAGAGTGAGAATTTTCAAACATTTCTTAATGTTGTCCAGAGAATTCGCTAGTGCATGCGAAGGCAACGCATGCCATCCGCGAAATCTAGGGCTCCTCATGTTTTAAGGTAGGAGAGAGGGAAGGATGTGCCTTTGGTAGGCACCGCAAAATATTGCGGTGAACAGTTCTCTGGTTCGTAAGTTACGCTTCTCTCACGTTTTTGTGAAAATTGAGTGCGTTAATGATCCTTAAGTTAGTGGTTTGTGTAATTGTCTTATAGAACAATTTTTAAGGACGGAATTTCATAGTATTGGGATTACAGAAAATCTCAAGATAAAAACAACGGTAGAGGTAGCTTCCATCAAGTGCAGTATACTTAAAATAATGTTCAGGATTCGCCACTGAGTTAGGGTCCTGACGGTGTCAGGATTTTCGACACTAGCTTCATAGCTAGGTAGGATTCATCCTCTGTCTGGAGGAAAATTCTAGCGGCCGGCTGCATTACTCGGTAGTTTCCCGTGGTTTCTCCGCTCAAAACCTGGCGAATACCGGAGCAGTACCCTACCAAACGGGCCACGAACCGCGTGCGATCATTCCTCCCTCTTCCTTGTCCTAAGCTCATCCCTCGACGCGGCGTCATCCGGACAGCCGAGAGCCTTCGTATACTCATCCTTTCACACACACACACACACACACACACACACACACACACACACACACTCACACACACACACACGCACACACAAACACGACACTACCGCACATGCCGGGAGACCAGTCGGAAGCTTAGAGCTTGTCTCATCTGAGGCGATGCCCGCAAGGCGCGATACTTCGAGGAAGTAACTCCACAATCCGACGTGTAGATCAGAGACGATACTTCGAAGACTTCGAGACTCTGAGACAGCTCCGCAATCCGAAATGTAGATCTCACCTTCCAATGGGTGCTATATCTCTACCTCCCGTGACTAAACCATAAAATCACTTACGCGACTAATGACCTTTGACAGTTGACGCCCTCGATTGATTGATTGATTGATTGATTGATTTTTTCGTGTTTCTGGGCGTTTCAACTACTGTGGTCATTAGTCACGTTAGCGTAGTGCGTGATTTTTTTCTCGGGAGATGGCGGTGGTCTTCCCTCGCTGGATAGCGAGATCCGGCGCTGACCTATCGTCGGCTAGCGGGGTTTCCCCCTAACCAGGACTCTCCCACCAGCGGGGCACCGCCCCAGCCGGGACAAGCTCTAAACTCCCGACCGGTCTCCCGAAATATGTGGTAGTGTAGTGCATGTTAGTGTAAGTGTGTGTGTAAGGGGAGAGGATAGGACTAGGAAGAGGAAGGACATCGCTCGCGGTCCGTGGACCGTTTGGTAAGGTACTGCTCCGGCATTCGCCCGGTGTTGATCGGAGAAACCACGGGAAACTACCGATCAGAGCAGCCGGCCGCTAGAGTTCTCCTCCAGACAGCGACTGAATTCTATCTAGCTGAAAAGCTAGTGTCGAAAATCCTGCCGCCGTCAGGACGCGAACCTAGTACCTCCCGGTCAGAGGCTTGACGCGCTCGAAATCACTAATCAATCAATCAATCAATCCTCCCGCAGCCTCCCGTTGCTTCTCTCGCAGCCGCGTCCGTGTGACGTCCGTTGGAAGCCCTCCCGTTGGCACGCCGCGGCGCGGGACGGCCGACCGTCGCGTCGGCAGCGCAGTGTGCAGAGTCCGTGCGTCGCAGCCCGCCGCCGTCTCGTTTATGGCGGAGGCGCCATACCGCGCATTATTTACTGCGCTGCAACATTGTGTTATTGATCGTTACCTCCGCATGCAAAGTGCAAAAGTCTGTACACATTTCCACGCGGTTGTCGCTCCGGTGTAATTGCTTTAATGCTGGGTTTTATAGCGTGGTTTCAGCGAGCCGCGGGGATAGCGATGGTGTGGTTGGCCAGGTCCTAACGAGTCTCGAAGAGGTGCGCTGGGAGGGCGATAGTTGAAGCGGGGGTGGGTAGAAGGGTTTATATATTCGGCGAAATAGCCACTAACTAGCAAATGGGAAGAACGGGTTACATATGGTTACGAATCGTAAATGATTAGGAGACACATGTGAGCAGTCTTGCCTCAGGAGTACACCATTAAAACGAAACGTATGAATTTTTAGATAATCCTTACAAATTCCTGGCGTTTTATATTTTTTTACTATAAAAAAAGGTTTCTTAAATTCTCTGTCCAGTAATTTTGAAGGAATACTGTAAATTAATTTAATAATTCTTATTTATGTGGGATGTGTATCACGGAGTGGGTCAATTAATAAAACACATTAGTTCGTCAACGTTTCGGGGTATATAATTCCTTCCTCAGGGCTACAGTAAACACAAACAACACAAGGAATGAAGACAACTATTTGAAAAATATTATTTACAATAACTTATTCTTATTTATATTCATACTTCAAAACAGGTTACGTTCTGACATTCTGTTTGTCTACATTAAATGCCAATTCATACAATATACTTTTAAAAAATTGCATTCTCCTAACGCTTTGTTAACATTAGATTTTTCTGACAGCGATTATCTGACCGAATCGCTATTTGTAAGTTCTTCAAATATTTTTCGGGAAAGAACGTTCGTAAGTTCATGATTTATTTGTGCAATAAGTCATCATAAATATCCGATTATACCATATAAGTAGTTGAATTAATGTTAATGTAATTCAAGGTCGAAATTCGCTGAGAAAATCGTACAATTATCTTTTAGATTAGATTTTTCTTCCTTTTCGTTTGAGACTGCCTTCCGGTTTTGCCCGGCCTCCTTCACAACTGTCATCTATTGGCGCCTACGGGACTCAAGCGTACACTCTTCCCAGTAAGAAGCCTATCTTAGTCCCCGAAGCAGTCCGTGGCATATCTCGGTGCTTGTATCATTATTGTGGGTGTAAGAAACCTTAGTCTCAATCTCATATGCAGGCAGAACGCACACAGATCACTCACAATTACCGGTCAGAGCAAGAGATTGTGACGTTTGTAGGTGATGATTGTGAAATTGCCAATGTACCCCATTGCACAAACAAGTGAAGGATCAGGGAGGGAGGGTAATCCTGATGTAATGGGTACTTTACTCACTCACAAGCCCCTCCGCCGCACGGACCTACCAGGAATGGCAGGATGTGATAGGAGAGTTGGTGCCTGAAGGGTGGGAAAGCCAATTATCCCCCTACGCAAGGGAGAAAATACCCTTTCCTGCACAAGACTATACTGCGGTTTTTACATAGCTTGACCTCAAGGTCACTGAAGGCCCGACACCACGGTAGCATTTAGGCACGGTTTTTCGCGTCTTTTTCAGTAGTGCCGCTTGGTGTCGCATGACCGCGACCGTATCAAGCAGTGCCGCAGATGAAACGAATCTAGCGGTTCGACTGAGAAAGACGCGAAAAAAAACCTGCCAAAATGCTACCGTGGTGACGGGCCTTCAGTGACCTTGAGGTCCAGCTATGTAAAAGCCGCAGTTTATGCAGCACGCACTGTTGTTGGTGCGTCCCCTCATTGGTGCTTACTTCAGCACTGTGGCTCTTTTTGTAGTCACCGCTCGCCGGTCGTCTTGTAGAACTATCTTATGAGGCCGTTAAATATAGTTACAAGATCTTTATCGAGAATATGAAAAACAGTAACTTATTGCTTTTTTTATTTATCGTTGTACGCTGCACCTCTCCCCTCAAACCCACACCCACTGTTTCTGGGCTGATGGTTAAACAAACAAGGCGCAATACGCAATCTCTACCTGGGAAATCCATCTTATTTCCCTGAGAATTCCTCATCTCTTTTCATAACGATTAGCGACAAAATCTCACATTGCAAGGTGTGCATTGTTTGTATGCTTCTTGTGGATAACATGTTTCTAATAGTTCGTCTACTAAGATGCCACGTGTACACGAGAATCCTGCTTCACTTAAACGTGCGACCTAATTAACGCTTTTGCACAGATGCACAACAGCCCCGTGTATCTCTTGGCATATCTTCACTTCGTTATTGTGTTATTTTTAACGGCACAGGAACAAAATTATCCGGACCGTCAACTTTCTGCCACCCGAGAGGGGCATCAGGAATAAAGCCCTCGGTGAGTGGGCGGTCCCGCGAAGGCGGCAGAGGGCCGCAGCGCTCTTTGGTTGTGTGATAAAAGACAGGCGCGCGGCGGTGGTGATGGCGGCGGCCGCGATTCCAGAATTAGCCGGACGCCTCCGGGACGGGTCCGGGCGGCGCGCCGGCGCTATCGCCCGCGGCGGGCAGGGCGGGTAACCCGGTTGGGCGGCCGAGAAGTAGGCTGCGGCGGCGCAGAAGGCCGCGGAGGCTGAGGTGCGTGCGGAATTAATTGGGCCCTTGCCCCGTGTCCCGGCGGACGGTGGGGGTGGGGACGCGGACCCCTGGCTGCCGGATACGCCGGTGCAGGCTTCTGATCGCCCACCGGTCGCTCCCCGGTCGCCCACCGCTCGCCTCCCGATAGCCTCCCGGTCGCCTCCGGTCGCCCCCCGGTCGCCCCCCGGTCGCCCCTCGGTCGCCCCCTCGGTCGCCCCTCGGTCGCCCCTCGGTCGCCCCTCGGTCGCCCCTCGGTCGCCCCTCGGTCGCCCCTCGGTCGCCCCTCGGTCGTCGTCCGGTCGCCCCTCGGTCGCCCCTCGGTCGCCCCTCGGTCGTCGTCCGGTCGCTCCCGGTCGCTCCCGATCGCCCCCGGTCTCCCCCGGTCACCATTCCCGGTGGCCCCCAGTCGCCCACCCGGTCGCCCCGTGGTCATTTCCGGTCGCTCCGGTCACCCCCAGTCGCCCCCAGTCGCCCCCAGTCGCCCCCAGTCGCCCCCAGTTGCCCCTCAGTCGCCTACCTGCTCGTCCCCGGTCGTCCCCCGGTCGCGCACCTTGCGCCGGAAAGAGATGCCGTTTTCCGCGCGTTCGCAGCTGGGCCTTCGCGAGGTGGCACCGACGCACCGACAACTAACGCCGAATTTATTAAGCTGTATCCTATTTGGAAGATTGCCACCCAGAAACCTCGTAACCCAATCGTTCAAACACCTGTTTTACGCTTAAGGCGTGTCAAAGGGCAGGTTTATAAAGTGTTTTGTGACCGACCTACTGAATTTTATAGCCGAACTCCCATGGTATTAGAAAGTGTGTGCCTCCAACCGATTTGAGCAGTCGCGATGTCTTCCACATTTTTCCGGACAGACGTAGTAACATATTCGTGACGCTAACAAGTCACAAAGTTTCGATTGCATTTATTACTTTGAAAAATGCAACATTATCTTAAAGGAAATCACATCATATCATGGAACACACTTTGATTGTATTAGCTAGACGGAATCACGGAGTGTTGTATTGTGCTTGTGCTAAGCCTCTTTGGAATTTTATAAAGACTTCTGAAACCTTTGCTTCAGCTCTTAAAAGGGGAGAAAGGTGAAGGAATCGAAGTTCCCTTTTTTACTTATTTAAGGTTACATTTCAACTACTAAGGTCATAAAGCGACTACTGTAACATTGGGGATGACGGAAGAGGAACTCGAATACAGACACAAGCTAAATTCCAAGCCCCTGGCGCTGTTCAAACACACAACCCTTCAGGCACGAGGTAGCTACAGCCTTCAGCCTTAGCGATCTCGGCTCTCCAGGCCGGCTAATTTACTAATTTACTCCTTTATCGGACTCTCAAAATCCTTTAAGATTGCTTCATAAATGAAAAGTCAAACCTTCAAAACATTTCTACAGAATGAAGCTGCAAGAAAAGTAGCTAAGATTTTTACTAGTAAAATATATGGAAACATTAACATGATATTTGTATCCATCCTACAACTGTTTTATCTTCTATCTTTCCTGTGAAGATTGTGTGAAAGAGCGCATTTTCCATGAAATAATGGATCCTAATATTCAGTGTATCTCTTCTTAAGGCTTTTTGGAAGCAGTCGGCCTATGACTGTTTCCTATAGCACTTTTCTATTTGATATTCTTTCGATCCATCGAAATTGTAACATTTTCCTTTAGGTCGACTTCTCATACATTTCAATCCAGTTCTTTGAAAGACGTTTTAGGGTCCTTGCAAAAAGTCTCAACACCAATTCAAATGACCGGGAGAGGTAGCTCAGTGCATCAACTGATGCCACTGCAGCGCCTCTGACCGGGAGGTCCTAGGTTCGAGTCCTGACGGCGGCAGGATTTTCGACACTAGCTTTTCAGCTAGGTCGAATTCAGTCACTGTCTGGAGGAGAATTCTAACCGGCCGGATGCTCTGATCGGTAGTTTTCCGTGGTTTCTCCGATCAACACCAGGCGAATGCCGGACCAGTACCCTACCAAACGGGCCACGGACCGCCCGCGAATTTTCCTTCCCCTTCCTTGTCCTATCCTCTCCCCTTACACATTCACTTACAATAACATGCACTACACTACCACATATTCCGGGAGACCGGTCGGGAGTTTAGAGCTTGGCCCGGCTGGGGCGGTGCCCCGCTGGTGGGAGAGTCCTGGTTAGGGGGAAACCCCACTAGCCGACGGTAGGTCGGCGCCGGATCTAGCCATCCAGCGAGAGGAAAATCACCGCCATCTCCCGAGAACAAACATGCACTACACTTACGGGACTAATGACCGAAGCAGTTGACGCGCCCGGAAACACGAAAAAATCAATCAATCAATCCTTTAGGTCGACTTCTCATACATTTCAATCCAGTTCTTTGTAAGACATTTTAGGGTCCTTGAAAAAAGTCTCAACACCAATTGAATGCATATAAATAGAATCGTATTTATCTGTTGCGTGTACTCTTCCTCGAGGTGCGAAAAACCGCCGCGGGGTGGTGACTGCAACAGCCGCGGCGTCTTGCTTCATGACCGACGCCTTCTCCCCGTTGGCGACTTCCTTGCGGCGCCCGCCGCGTGTCTAATCGTGGGAAAGGCGCGCGCGCCCACAAAAAGCCACCTCGCCCACTGCGTTATCTGCTGCATCTCGCGGTAGCGCCGAGCCAATCGCTCTTTCTCTCTTCGCGATTGCCACGCACGGGAAGGACAGGCTAGCACGCGGGTAACGGTTAAACGCAGTTAGGTAGAGCAATGAGTGAGCCAATTAAGAAAGCAGAGGAAAGTGGAAGGCTGTGAAGAAAAGTGATATTAACACTGATAAACCATATTGTTTTATGTAATCCAGTGTTTTTTCGGCCTTCATTTGACTAATTCTCTCAAAACAATACCAAACGGTTTCAATCGAACATGTCTCCCTGTAGTAACTTTACAACATTTTCGAACATCACTCCATTTCATAATAATACTTTTTATCTTGTTTTTTTCTAAAACTCAACTTGCCTCGAATGATTCCTGTTGATATTTTATCATATTATATGTTATTCTCCTTGAATTCTTATTTCTTCTGAACTAGAATTCGTTGAACCCTGGTACATAAATTCATTCGAGGTAACTCGTTGAATATTTTGGTGTACACGGAGAATTCATATGAATGTGATCAGCATTTAGTATCAATTACAAAAGTGTAGAAAATGCTGAGTGAAAATTATTGGAAAATCACTTAGTCGAACTGAAACAAAACAAGTTGATGTGATGAAGGGAAGGGGAGAGGGCAATTGTGAAACACAGCAATAGTAAAACAACGTGAAATAGAGTACATATGGAGAAAATGCACGAATGAACACAGATGTGCAAAACAACACATAAACTTCAGAGACATTTTACATGGGGTGAGATCTACTGGTAAGCTAAAAGGGCAAATTCAGCATCAAGAAATATGTAGTAAAGATAAATAAGTATCTTCACCCTTGGACGTGGCCTTTAGGCTAAAGTTTTTTTTTCTCAAATCTGTGGAGCAGTAACGATGGAGAAACTGAAAAAGATTCTACAATTTCTGCAATGTTATTGTAAGTTTCGTATCCTTGTTTTATAGTTGAATATTCATGATTTTAGTCTTATTTATTTAAGTTTTTGTTTTATGACTCTGAGTAATATCATCAAATAATATTTAATGAAACAGAAGCACGTTGGACAATGAAAACTTGCTACTGCAAAAGGAAATACATCAGATTTTCATTTCATGAATGATTATGCCTTTGGGTGTACTTTAAGATGAATTCGTCTTCAAGATATTGATAAAAGGAAATGAGACAATTTGTCGACGATGAATGAATTGAAGAGAGGCAACCGTTGCGTGTCCTTCTGAGACGGAGTCGAATCTTCTGATCTCTGAGGAGGCCACTGAAAGAACATAGGATGTAGGGCGGTCGTCGTCCAGAACCTCTCGCCATCGCCCTGTGTCGTCCGTCCGTTGCCTGCGGGGCGTAGACGGCGGCGGCGGCGGCAACGGCGGCGGCTCTACGATGTCCGGAGGCGGCGGTGGCGGTGGCGGCGGCGGCGGCGGCGGTCAGTATTCCGCTCACGCGCCAGCTCCGCGCCTGTGCACATCCCGTCCGCGCGGCCGAGAGAGGCGGACGACTAAAAAAGCACGAAAAAATAACAAAAAAAAAAAACAGGAGAAAAGAGCCACCGAGCTAGCCCCCTGTTTAAAAGCCTGCTCTCCCGCGCCCGCCCCGCGCCTTCTCGCTGCTCTTCCCCGCCTCAGCCCCCCCCCCCCGCCCCGCCGCCGCCCACCGGCCCGGCCTAGCTCCGCGCTTCCAGCCGACTGCTCCTCCGCTGTAAGTTGATCACAAAAAGAAGTCGTGAATTCCACCGGGAATTAATGAAGAGTCGCCCGGCTGCGGCGGCGGCGGCGGAGGCCGGGCCGGGGCGGGAGCGGCGCGGGGGGCGGGGCGGGGGGCGGGGGGCGGGGGCTGTCGGGCGCCGCGACGCGATGCGACGGGACGCGCCGCGCCGCGCGCCCTCTGCCGGCGAACAGCACCCCGCGGACAGCGCGACACCGCGCGCCGACATCGATCGTGCTGGGAATCGAAGCAGAGGCCCTCGCCTTCGGCGCCTGCCTCCGCACAGTGGCGGGAAATGCGAGTCCTGGTGGATGCGGACACCGGGCTAGGATGGAAGAGAGAAGGGCAGTCAGTGTCTGCCTTTGACTTATGTGCGGCCCAGGCTGTCAACTGTTTTAGCGCCCTTTTAATTCGATTTTTTTAAACATTAAAATTATTTACAATATTTTGAATAAAAAATGTTGTGCGATATTTGTAACCGACGCAAATATTGTGAAAGTATTCATTATTGCGCGTATTGATTATACGCATACGTATAAATATATAAATAATTCTCACCACGATATTGATTTTATATATATATATATATATATATATATATATATATAC
Source organism: Teleogryllus occipitalis (assembly GCA_011170035.1). Classification (NCBI taxonomy): domain Eukaryota; kingdom Metazoa; phylum Arthropoda; class Insecta; order Orthoptera; family Gryllidae; genus Teleogryllus; species Teleogryllus occipitalis. The sequence continues at coordinate 65,591 of BLKR01005369.1, forward strand.
GATATTTTTGTATTCATTTTATCTGTATATAACAATGGATATATTTGATTAATTAACACTTTCTTTTGTAGCAAATATGTAAGGAAATATTTCTATAAAAACATTCAAAAGCTCGCCGTATGAAATTTTGAATCCGCTGAATTTTGTGCGCGTCCCAGACTGCAGCCTACTCAGCCTGTTCGGTAATATGGCACTGAGGGCAGTATATGCTAATCAGTAGATGTGGAAAATGTAGCCTACAAAATAGGCTAAAAATTTCGAATATTCTATCACACAACCAGAAAGCCAAACTGAAAAGTTTCATATCCCATACATTCTCATTCAAAGAAAATGACTCAAATTATTGGAAAATTATTCGTACGTTAACAAATGAATCATTTTAGATCGTGTACCTTCAATTATTTATAATGCTACTGAATCAAGTAGGTATTTCTCAGAAGACGACTTATTTGGAAAGAGCAAAATATATATTTAAAAAAAGCAATTTTGTATAAGTAATAACAACTCCTAAGGAATGTTTTAATTTTTCTAATCAAATCGATAAGTTCACCGACTGAGTAAGTTGAAAATTATTGAGAAGAACTGCTACTACAGCCAAAAATGTGATTTGTTGTTAGCCTATTAAGAAGTTTCGAACCATCTAGCAGGATCTAGTAGCTTATATTGTCATCTACTGCAGGAATATTACGAATTCTTTCTCATTTGAGAGAAAATTTGTATTTTCTGAGCCGATTTGCTTGAAAATGTACTTGAAGCTCTCTATAATTACACTTTAAACTGAACTCTCTGAATGATCAAGAGGACAAAGTCCTTAATATTTTTTCTTCTTGGTTGCAATTGGCACATTTTCTTCTAAAGTTTCTATTATAGTAGCAATATGCCTATCGTCGTAACGAAAAAACACTACCAGTGCATGTGAATTTCAAATGAAAATAAAAACACCTTTTCCACCATCTCTAAAGAAGGCAATTAATTTCAGATTACAGAGGATTTCCAGCAGCTTCTTGTCATATTCAAATGAACAAAGTTGAACAAATAATGTTCATTACAGCTATGTCCAAAAGTACTAAATAATCAAAGTTGCAATAAATTACAAATACAAATATATTAATATACAATGTCGTCTGGCTAAAGCTCTTCAAAATTTTCAAATTATAACGGAAGAAAACCACAATAAAACCACCAGGTGTTCCAAAGATTGCAGTGGCACGAGAAAAGCGTAAACCGGTTCTTGTGACTGAGCGGCTTTGGTGTATACAATGATTAGCGTATCGGATTGTTATACCCAAGATCCCAGGTTCAAACCCGATCGAAACTGAATGTTTATGGACGAAAATATCTTTCGTACGCTTTTCTTCGGAGAGGAAAGAGGACTGGCTGCCCCGTGTAGATTTACTGCATGTAAAAGATCCTCAAGCCTAAAAAAGTCTCTGAGCTAAATTCAAACCACTTATTTTGTCACCTGAACGATACCTTCATTCCGGTGATGGCGAAGGGATCGTAGGGAAATTTGTGTGGTCAGGCGGAAGGGTAGGCCTGATCTCCAGTGTCTCGCCACGGAAAATAAGAGACTATTGAGAAACAAACAAAGAATTTTCTGTTCTCCAAAAGTTAAAAAGGAATCCTTCAGACAATCATTGAATTATATTGGGCCTAAATTATTTAACCATTTGCCCTACAAAATCAAATCATAAAACAACTGCAACGTTCTTCTCATAAAATTAAAAGATTGGTTATTCACTAAAAAGGTTGATTTTCGTACGAAAATAGCCTAATGATTGTTTGAGTGTGATGAATAACGTTGAGGTTACGCGTGTGCACTCTGGTGGACTGACATTCTACCCTGAACTTCAGTTTTTCTTCTTTTATACACTTTTCTTATAATTTTATGAGTAATTGTATGTTTATTTTTTTCTATAATTTTATGTGTTTGCCATTGCAAAGATGTAACGTTTTATAAAGAAACACCCAGGCGCCATGGAGAGCAATACTGTTGACTGGTAGGAAAAAAAATATAACGACTGGCCTAGGCCTGAGGTCTTTAGACTAAGGTCTTTAGCCTACGAATGGGTCAACACCAAGCGAATGCCGGAGCAGTACTCTACCAAACGGGCCACGGACCGCGCGCGATCTGTCCATCCTCTTTCTAGCCCTATCCTCTCCCCTTACACACACACTTACACTAACATCACTACACTAACCACATATTCCGGGAGACCGGTCGGGCGGTGCCCCGCTGGTGGGAGAGCCTGGTTAGGGGAAACCACTAGCTGACGGTAGGTCGGCGCCGCATCTCTCCATCCAGCGGGGGAAGATCACCGCCATCTCCCGAAAAAACATGCATACACATAACGGGACTAATGACCAGTTGACGCGCCCGGAAACACGAAAAATCAATCAAAAATTTTGTAATAAAATTTTAAAGACACCTATGGATGGAAATAAATTTATTTTTCTTTCTTTCTTGTGCCCACGGTGAGCGGCGTTCGCGCACTGCGCCGGGTCGGACGGTCGCGCCGCGCCGCGGCGCCCGCCGCCCGCCTCCGCGGGGTTGGTGGCGCGGGCTGGGCTGTTGCCGGCCGCGGCCTGCTGCGCGCGGGCGGGCGGAATCTGCGAAGTGTTTACTCGGTGTTTCGGCTGCTATCTCGAAACACGCGACGCCCCGCGCGCTGCAACCGCGTTTTCCTCTTGCCAGCCCTGCGCGCGCGCGGGCGAGTTGTTGGCAGACAAGTTGGCACCTGTTGGAATGCTTGCGCTGAGCCGGGCTCTGGTCCATTGCACACGCGTGCTTTCGCCTCCCTTTCGTTAACTGCTTGTACCATGATAGCGCGGAACACGTCGCCCAATATATATATATATATATATATATATATATATATATATATATATATATATATATGTACAGGAATAACAACAGAGCCACAAAGACCAAAAGCAAAACGACTGCAGTTCTCCCCGAGACAGTACTTAACAAATTCTGAGATAAAAATAATTAATTCTCTAAAGAGCGTTTGCTTGAATTCGGTTATCAATCTTATATCGATTATTAATCTTATTGGATTAATAATTACTTGTGGGATATGGATCACGGGATCGGTCAATTAATGAAACACATTACTTTGCCAACGTTCCACAACTTATTAACAGTCGTGAATTCTACAATGGTCAATAACCAACAACATATGAAGATTTGCATGAAGACAAATCCGGTTTCTATCAAAGAATGAGGTTCCTCTATGCTGATGAAGAATTGCATATTCGAAACGTTGGCAAACTAATGTGTTTCATTAATTGACCGATCCGTGATCCATACCACAACTTATTAACGGTGTAATTCTACAATGGTCACGGTTATTTTTCTAAATATATTTCTCCATATGGGGCCATTCTTGCGTAGCTCGGTGTGGTGTTTCGCCACGTAGCAACTGCTGTCGATTTTGCTGCCTGCCGAAGAATCCATGTTCCCAACTGCCGAAGGCTGTGTTGCAGGTTATCGCACCCTGGCATCGCACCCTCTCGATTGCCCGAGAGCGGGAAATAGCTGAGAACCGGAAGCGTAATTTGCGATATTCGAACCTGCAACGTTAGTTTCCACGAACATCTGCTTTTGCTGTAGGATTATTGAAGATTGTTTCTGCCGATAGCTGGCTGGTCAGAAGACTATTGCTATACTTCACTGAATTGCCTGCGGATGGAACAAGAAGGAGAATTTTCTGGAAAAATTATTGAGAAGATAGAAAAAATATCCGTAGTGTGTTGAGATAAAGCCTTTCTTCATATAAGTTTCAAAATATTGATAATCGAATTCAAGCAAACCTCTTTAGAGAATTAAGATAATTTTTATCTCAGAATTGTTAAGTACTGTCTCGTCAGAACTGCAGTTCTTGCGCTTTTGGTCTGTGTGGCTCTTTGTTGTTATTCCCCCTGCCAAGAACCTCTCGTATGCCCATAAACTTTGCAAAGTACTTTAGGATACGTACAGCACTTTATATTAAATTTGCTAACGTTCTTGAAATATTTTAAAATTTGTCTTATGATTTTTGGTCATCTAGTAATATTTACTTACACCTTAGTGTCTCGTTATCATAATTGTGAACGAACAAAAGCGTATTAAGAAAAGTCATTATGAATACTAATTCTTCACATCTTTTCTTTCTCATATGCTACATACGTGGTATAGAGTAAATTATGTAATTGTGCACCAAAAGAACTGCAATTCTTAGCCAGAATAAAATCGTATTGTAAATCTCTAATACCAAAAAAGTGTGTAATTCTTGTTCCTCTATAGAGTAAATTACTTCCTCTAACATGTGTAGTCAGTATTCACATTTTATCGGACGTTGATACCGAAAAAACAAAGTTTAAGGCAAAATGCTTAACCATCTGTCTATCTTGGACCAACACTAGTGGCTAAATCGTAAGCAGGAATTTCACCCAATTTGTATTCTCCTTATGAACTGCCTGGTGTCGCAGATTCTTGAATTTAAAACGTATATTTAAATTTTAAGGAGTACTTAATATAAGGCTTCAAAGGTATTTTCAATTTCCTCAAGAGCGCTTTCCACCATTGTGTGTTCCACATCTTAAAATCTTGAACTTGAAACCGAGGTAACCTATAAATTATTTCACTTTTTCCTCATTAACTGTGAATTTTCTGAAGCTTTTCTTTGTAGTGTGGATTCATAAATCACGAACAGTGATTTATGAATCATGATAAATCACGATTTGTGGATTCACAAATCAAATACACGACAGTGCATCAAATTCTGCCACGAATAATTAAGCTTTTTTAGAATTCTTTGCTTCATAGAAATAACTTGACTTTCGGTACAGTGCCCCGTCTGTTTCAAACTAATCGCTTAAGCAAATCAATAGTATTCATTGAACTTAACTTATGCGTTTGGGTTGTTTAACATGTTATTTAGCATTTGGTTATATGCCGCACATGATACATCAGCAAGTAAATAAATGTAATTCATTAAGCTATTAGCTACGTACTTATATATTTAGTTTAGACGATTTCTTCACAAATATATATATATATATATATATATATATATATATATATATATATACATAATCATTGAATGTATTTCCACTGAGAGAACAATATGTACATAGGCATTTAAAACATCCATTGAGTAGCTAGCAAGGAATTCTAAGAATATTAATATTATTCTGTTATTGCATCCCACTTCATTCCCCTGCGTCTACCGATAAGAAAACATAATGCTGGCTCCAACAACCCATGACACACGCTCTCACCAGCCTCTCAGCTCGCTTCTCCTTCATTCCACCCGCAGCGCCACCGAACATGAGACAACTGGCTTACCGTCTCCGGGCGGAAAAAAGCACATTAGCGACCGGTTTTATGCGACTGCGCCGACGCGGCGGACACGCAGCCCCGTGCTTGTCACGCGTGCGTGATGCAGACGCGGCCCCGCGATTTGCGACTCCCCTTTTCCGGCACTTACAGCACTTCTTCCTGGCCACGGGCGACACCCGGCTCTGATCGGGGGTTTTGTGTTGTTTCTCCGATCGACTTCAGGCGAATGCTGGAGCAGTACCGTAACAAACGGACCAGGGACCGCGCGCAATCTTTCCTTCCTCATCCCTGACCAATCCTCACCCCTTACTTATACACACTTACAGTTACATGCACTACACTACCACACATTTCGGGCCACCAGTAAGGAGCTAAGAGCTTGTCCTGGCTGTGGCGGTGCCCCGCTGTATATATGTGTGTGTATATATATATATATATATATATATATATATATATATATATATATATATATATATGTATATATATACACCTCTCTGACCGACGTGGAGGTCGGTGCTGGATCTCACCACCCAGCTGGGAAAGATCACCGCCACCTCCCACGAAAAAACAAAGCACTACACTTATGGGACTAATGATCTCAGTCGTTGAGGCGGCAGAAATCACTAATCAATCAATCAAATGAGACCCCACCACTCATTTTTACCTCCCTTTCTCTTCCTCACCAGGCGCTCTTGATCGCGCTACAAAGTAAGATGGAAAGGCAGGTCTAGTAAAGAAACATATGGCATTGAAACTTCAGCTTAGATATCTGTTTGTGTGTTATGTATGCAGCATTGGCTCGGCATGTATATAACTGAAGTTACCCGTGGGAAGTGCGCCTTTTACCCTTCTAGATCTTTTTATCATCTTACTCCATATATATTACCTGAAAAATACATCATTAATGTAAAATACCAAAATCTAGGGGATTATTAGGGGGCGGATTTTAATGAAATGCTTTTTTTCACTTTAAAACAATGATTTTCAGTATAGACATTGATTTTATGTTGTGAAAAAAGAAAATGAGCCATTTTCTATGACATTTTTTGCATTTTTCGTCGATTTCGACTAACAAGTCTCCTTTTACTTTTTCCCGTCATTTTTAAATCTTTTTTGCTGGTTTCATTGGTTTTTATGTCACTTTAATGATACTTGCTTCAAATAATATTTACTATTTGCAACACATGTTCTCCACAGAATTCCTGTGTAGCCTATTCGATTTCTTCGTTTAGAACTTGTACGTCACCCGATGTGGGTACGTAATCTAACAATAAAGTTCCTATGAGGACGATCAGCGCCATTGTGGAACGGCAGAATTCGAGATAACTGAAGACAGATATTTCCTTGTAAAGAACAGTCCAAACCAAATGTCTTCTCCCCCATACGTCATATACAGTTTTTACTGTTTTTGGACTAAATAAATCAGATCAAAACGTCTGGAAGATGCGTTCACTTGAACGAAAGGAAGAAGCCTTGATTACACCAGTAATACAATTCAACAGCTTGAATTGTTCTTCTGAATTGGTTTTGATAATATTTTTTAAGTCATTTTTCTTTGATTTTAGGCATTTTTAAACCTTTTAGAAGCATTTTGTTGATCATTTTTGGTGATGTTGTAGGTCAACAAAATCTGCCCCAAGTGATTATGATTGCGTATTTAAACTTTTGCTTCTTTACTTTCTCGCTTTACTCCGTAAGAAGCGAAAGTATTGTATATATTATCACACGAGAAAATCAGTGACATGAAGCCTACCTTGAAATGTATTATTTGCTCTCCAGCATCCGCTCCTTTTGTGCATAATTTTTCTCCTTATTCCCTCAGGCTGGACAAGATATTTTTATATCGGTCTAAGTACATGTTTTGTGTCTACGTGTCACGAAGTGAAGGTCATTTGGTCAGCTATGCATATTAGCTTCGTTATTCACCAAGTCATTGCTGAAAGGTCAAAAGACATAACCGAAATGAAACATTTTCCCCTGAAGTTACGTATTTGTTTCTGGTTTGTTTATTTTGCACGAGATCTTCTAGAACTGCTCACAGTCCCTTTGTCCCTCAGGCAGTCAATTTTTTTCGTTCTACTATTGACTGCTTCCGGTTCATGCTTCACCGCCTCTCGATACCTATTTCGAACAAATAAGCGATGCCAATTTCAATAACGAAATGTAGCTTCCCAGATTGTCTTGCGAGACCTCGTTAAAGTTCTGTCTGTAATAATGGTTTTGTTTTGTTTCTGTTCAAACACTGTAATTCCATTACTGTTATGAATGCACAAACCTTCCTTTCAAACACAGCATTTTGAAATGCTGCTTCCTGGACATACAAGAGAATGTTCTTATAGCCTTTAATCTATCTGCTCGCTCTTGCTATGTTATCTTTCGTTATTAGTTGGTTATTAATGTCATAAAGCTCCCCTCTAATATCATAATGCCTTTTTCTTGAATAGTTGCTGACGTTTCCTGCAAAGAAGGATTATTAATAAATTTCAAGTGCTCATTCAATTCATTTTGTTGTACTATTCAATGTTATATTGTGTAACAAAGCAAAGGCAAGTATTCTTAGTCATTAGTATTGTGACTAAAAATTTGGTTTTCGAAGTATTAAACATTAATAAATTTCTGTTTCCCTAACGTTTCATGAATTTTTCGAGACAGTGCTATTGAATCTTTTGAACATAATAATAACAATAATAATAATAATAATAATAATAATAATAATAATAATAATTATTATTATTATTATTATTATTATTATTATTATTATTATTATAATTTCCGTATGATTTGTGTAAGGGCTTGGCTAAACTGTCAGGTCATTCAAAAGACTGGGAAGTGCAAGACATTGCTTTATTTGGATCAATTCACATTTTGCACCAAGTATTGTAGAGACACCAATAGTCCCTAGATCTACGTCTTAGGAAGCCGACTGCAACCTGGAATAGATTGTATACAAAAACCGACTCATGGCATTTTTAGTCGTGACGTAAAGGAATAATAATTATAAAATTGATGTAAGATTAGTGCCTCTATTAAAAGTTGAAGTTCACACATTTCTGAACGTTGTCATAATGACGAAAAGGCAAATAATCTATACGAAATATACGTAATGATATAAGGCCCTTATGCCCAAAGTTCAAAGAACGGATCCGGTGGCCGAGATCGCTAAGGCAGTATTGATCTCGGACCAAAGGGTCTCGGGTTTGAGTCCCGCCTCGGGCATGGTTGTATTTGTGTTCGTGCTTTCACCTCTTATCACCATATCGTTTCATCTTCATAGTTACCGTAACTCCAATAGTGATCGCTAATGACCTAAATTTTGATGCGACCGTAAATAACAAACAAAAAAGGTCAAAGAGCACTAGCTGCTATAAAGACGTATGCGCGTCCTCGCGTCATGCAACCACGAACAGTACAGGCGGCCGGTACTATACGACTTTCTTAAGGATGAGCTAGAGTGACAGTTCGCAAAAACAAGTGAACATCACATGTATTTCAGAGAAGTATCCCTTCGCTGCGACAGCTGTTCAGCCACGCCCCTTCGTAAAGTGCTAATGGCTCCTGTGAAAACATCCATATGAAGAAGTCTAAGAGTTTCGCTTAAATATATGCAAGTACACGAGTTCGGGAAATATTTTAATTTAATTAGGTGTGTGGAAAATCTCTTAGCATGCTCAGTAAAATCAGTAAAAGAAAACTACCAGGAATGTAAATAGAAAGCTCTCGATCAGAGCTCGCCATACAACAGCACAAATGCCGGAAGCACGTGCATCGGTACGCATCTCGCATTCAAATCTCGGATTTAAAATAAACATAATATTTATCACACAAAAAGTAAATTCAACGTAATATGGAAAGAAAAAAAAACTTTACAGAAGAGCTCATAACACTGCACTTCCTAATTTCAATTATTTCTCGTGGCGCACTATATTTTTGTCGGACGAGGACATCCCAAAAGGAAGATTCGAAGCCGTGTACAAGTTAGCCAACTGCAAACGAACGAATGCGGGAAGGGAGTCTAATGGGCTGGAGGGCACAACGACCACAGAACCTTCAGTTATGTTGCCAGCACTAGCTGTCACTTTGGCTCATCCTTAGGAAAATCGCTCTATAGCAGCACAGCTCACGTGGTCCGGGTGCGGGCGCGGGTGCGGGTGCGGGGTGTGGGCGCGGGTGCGGGGGCGGGGCGCAGAGGCAGGGCGCGGGGGCGGGGCGGGTGCGAGGGCGAGGCGCGGGGGCGGGGCGGGGGCGGGGTCCGGGGGCGGGGCCCGGGGGCGGGGCGCGGGGGCGGGGCGCGGGGCGCGGAGGCGGGGCGCGGGGGCGGGGCGCGGAGCGCGGGTGCGGGGCGCGCGCGCAGGCGTTTTTGCGCGGGCCGCTCCGCTCCGCTCCACTCGGCGTTGTTCCGCTCCGCGCGGCAAATGAAGCGCGCCCGCCGTCCGCCGCCCGCGCGTCTCCGCCATTAGCTCAAAATTCGAGCCAATTATGGTAATCGGGCGCGGTGGCCGCGCGCCGCAGAAGAAACGGCGGAACGGAGCTGCCCAGGTGCGCCGCCAGGCGCCGCCCCTCCACCCCCCCGGCCTCCGTCACCCCCTCTCCACCCCTCTCTCTCATCAGAAGCAGGGGACAGATTTGTTGTAGTAATAAAACAAAATTGTAGTACGCATACACACCGCCGCCGCCCCCGCCCCCCTATCTCCTCACCGTTCACTCCCTCTCTCCCCCTCTCTCCCCCTCTCTCCCCCTCTCTCCCCCTCTCTCTCTCTCTCCATCTCATCAGAAGCAGGGACGAGATTTGTTGTAATAATGTAACAAAATATGTAGTACGCATACACACCACCGCCCCCCGCCCCCCTGGCGACCTTTCCCCGGCCTCCGCACCCTCTCTACCCCTCTCTCTCCCTCTCTACCCCTCTCTCCCCCTCTCCCCCTCTCTCCCCCTCTCTCCCTCCTCTCCCCCTCTCCCCCCTCTCTCACCCTCTCATCAGAAGTAGAGAACAGATTTGTTGTAATAAAGCAAAATATGTAGGAAGCATACACACACGCACGCACACGCACACGCACACACATCACAGTGGTACATCACAGCACACACACACACACACACACACACACACACATCACAGTGGTACATCACAGCGCGCGCGTGTGTAAGTTAAGGCAATGAGAAGAAAGACATATAGAAATGTTAATATCTTGATTTTTTGTCCAAGTGCATCGTCTTGTTTCTCCGCAAGTCCTTTATAAATGTGAATAGGACATGTATAATATTGATATAAATATTCAGAAATTTCAGAAAATGTGGGGAACTATACGAAAGACTCTTATACAGAAATCATGTAAAGATACTCAACTGAAATATTATAACACAATGGTGGTAGTAACAATGATAACGTATGGATGTGAAAATTGGGACCTCAGTAAAGCAGATAAGAGAGAAATTGAATCTTCGGAAAACTGGCGAAATTTCTTAGACCTTTAGTGGGCTATTTAATACTGAACCCTAAAAGAAACTCGGACTACAGATATGAATTAAAAGTCTTCAACCTTACCGAAAAATAGACGTACTTAGAAAGAATTTGCGTGATCAGATAAGAAGAATGCCGGAAGACCAAAAGCCAAAAATCCTCTTCAATTACAACCCGAATGGGAAAGGAATATGGGCAGGCCAATGAGGCGGTCGGAAGGATTTTCTCGAAAACGGAACGGGCCAATGATGATGATAATGATGATGATGATGACGACGTACATATGAGGATGATTATGATGATGATGATGACGTACTTATCACATAAGACACACTTCCACCAAAATCGAGATATCAACATTTGAAAATAACGGGAAGCTTATTATAGTTGATGTGACTTATTTTGTTACTGCTACAAGTCATTCTTATGTATTTATTTTGTTCAAATCTATGTAAGAAAAATATAAAATAAGACTGGCGTGTTGACTCGAAGGATCTATAGTTCGAACCTCGGAACGGAGAAAAATTTTTGCTGGTTCATGTAGTTGTATAATACTGCGCAGCCGTTAAAAATAACGCGAGAAAGTATGGAGACTAGAAACACTACTAGTTTCGGTTGCTATTTATCACACCGAGCATCATTGTCATCTACTCAATGATAGACTTCCCTGACAGGGTTGAACAGAAAATAATGACGAAGCAAAACTATAGCCTAACTACTTTTCGTTGCTTCCGCCCTCAGTATTATTTACATCTTACCTGTGCATTCATTATCTCTCCCATTCCCTTTCACTCTCCACGTCCCTTTCAAATCCCCTTTCCGTTAACAACATTTACCAGTACCTTCTTTCCCATCGTCGGCGTGTCTTGTCTTCTGGACCCCATTGGCTGACATCCTCTTCCGTCTACATGACTTCTCTACATTCGTCATTCATTCTCCGTCCACATAGCATATCCAAGTATGATATGGTTCTAAATATTTTATTCGTCCGTCTATTGTCATTTTACATTTTTATTTGAATATATTATGTATGTAGGAACGATAATGCGTTGAAAAATGGAGATGACCCTCTTTATTCAGTCTGTTCAGTAGTTTCTCAGCTGATGCCGAGCTCATTTTCTTGCGTGTGAAGGCTCAGTGGTCTTCGTGAGGGAACTGTGCCATTAGCGATTCTATACAACCTTCTATTCGCGAGTTTTCTCTTCCCTTGCTCGAGGCATTTAATTTCTTTGATGCGTTGTTTTAGGGCAACTATGAATTATGCAATAACCTTTGTGGAACGTTCACATTTGCCAGGGTTTTTACTGCTCTAAACTTGTGCTTTCTTTTGCTGGTCTTCGTGACTTTTTCAGAATTTTAAATTTAATTTAGTGATAATTGACGATCTGAAAAATTACTTGTCACGGTCCTTAGACCAACGTTTCTTTTGCTGGCAATGTGTGTCGTGCGTCCTTAAGTTTCTTATTTATAAATTAATTATTTTTTTAAAATTCCATTTAGCTAAGGAGAGTTTCCTAAGATTGTTTTTGAGAATGAATACTTCCTAAATTGAAAGTATTCGTTTCTGAGAAGATGATCTCTCATTGTTACATTTCGCAAATACACACAACAGTTCAGTTTCTTTGGGTAGAGTTTTTTCAGCATAGGCTGTTTACGGTGATGGGAAATATATCAGACTTGTTTGGATTCAAATACTAACAAGAGGTGTTCGATTCTTTCATTTGTTTTAGTTCATAATTTGTTCTATTGAGCATCATGCGCATATTGCTCAAAACCACTGTTAAATATCCCTGAAAGTGCATCTCATTAATCATTCTAAGAATTTTCAACAAGTAGAAAGCTAGTAGAAACTAGATTACAATTATAGTCTTATATTGTAAACAAACTAGTTGATGAAGGTTAGAAGTACATTAAAAGCTGAAAATAACACTTTAAAGCTACAGGCTGGACCTGACATTCTCTTAGATCGCCTTCACTACTGTATTCCAAGTCCCTATGGTCCCTGGCGCATCAACATGTTCGTAGACACATATTATATGGCACGAAACGTTGGAAAGAATCCTTTTTTACCAGAAAAAATATTTTAAATTTATATATTTTTACAAACAGTTCATAAATATTAGTTTAATGTCAGTTACATTACGAATAAAGAATAGTATAAAATATGCTGTCAGGTTTTGTCGTAACCAATTTTATAGTGAGTTAAAATAATTCTGCAAACAAATATTTTTTTATCTTTTATATCTTGCATTGAAATTATTAACTACTGCTGTAACAATGTACCATCTCTTCCTCCGTTATTTTCTGTTCGGGTTGCATGATCGGGTTGCAATTTTATCATGTAAAATGTGTCAATATATTTCAATTTTTTCTCAAACTTGTGAATTAAAATATCTGAATTGTATAAATAGTTTAAAGAATATTTTTATTACTATCAGGCCTCTCGGTTCATCAATACATTTTAACTACTCGAATAATTAATTGACTTTCAAAACATTGAAGCATACAACAGATTACTAATTATCAATTACAAATACATCTATCAACATATCTTCATGTTCATCAAAATGATGTGTGGGTGAAATTGCCTATTAATTGAATTATGTTCGAGTCCTGACGGCGGCAGAATTTTCGACACCACTTTTTCAGCTAGGTCGAATTCAGTCGGTGTCTGGAGAAGAATTCTAGCGACCGGCTGCTCTCATCGGTAGTTTTCCTTGATTTTTCTCCGATCAACACCAGGCGAAAGTAGGAGCATTACCCCAACAAACAGGCCACGGACCACGCGCGATCTTTCCTTCCTCTTGCCTGTTCTATCCTCTCCCCTCACCACACTCAAGTACACTAACGTGCACTACACTACCACATATACCAGGAAACCGGTCGGGAGTTCAGAGCTTGTCCTGACTGGAATGGTGCCCCGCTGGTGGGAGAGTCCTGGTTACGGGGAAACCCCGCTAACCGATGGTGGGTCGGCGCCGGATCTCGCCATCCATCGGGGGAAGATCAACGCAATCTCCCGAGAAAAAAAACATGCACTACAGTTACGGGACCAATGACCAAAGCAGTTCACGCGCCCGGAAACACGAAAAAATCAATCAATCAACCTATTAATTGAATAAACTTTCTTTTCCAACATTTCGAATTTTGACCAGCTGGAATAAATATGCATCCCACTGTGACGGCCGGAAGACCTCCACGAAGAGCGATGACGATCTCCGAGAGCCTGTTCGGACGGTAGTTTACCGCCTGTGTCCGGATGAATAACATGGATCTTCCTGATACTTCTACATAGCTTTATTTCTTCCCGGAACCGCCGTGACTGTTGTTTGCGGCTTGGAATTGCTTGCGAAAATCGTAAAGGTGAATCTTTCAGATATATCTTTCCGAATTTCCTCGGTTTGTTCGTCACCGTCTCTACGCTCCAAAGGTCGCCGGTGTGTGCACCTGCTTTCCTTCCCCAGTCGCTCGTTGATGTCTGCACTAATATTGATGTCTCCAGTGCCGGCTTGTGATGACGTCCGCTTTTGCCTTTCACATGCTTATGCTATTTTTTTATTGGAGTTTTCGTTGAAAGGTTGGACATAAAAAAAGACATATTTCACACCGCTTCACCACGTTACAATGGTTCCCAATATTTCTGAATAGTTCCCATGTCTTTAGTATTTGAAATCATCCCGTAATTGTAGCATTCTGGAAATACTCGTAATTATCAGAAAACATGTTCTCCAACGTTTAATTTGCCCATCCCTTTTCTCCTGGGAAACTTAAATATGCCTAATTTAATAAAAGTATTGCTAAAAAAATTCTGCAACAAATGTGAATGAATTACGAACTTTATAATTAATAATTTAAGCACGTTTTACTGTGGAAACTGTGTGTGTCAGTTTTTAAATATTCAGTGATGATGTGTAATACTTAATGAAGCTATTTCATTATTATTATTAATCATATTAATATTATTATTACTATTAAAAGGAATACATGGAATTCAGATTTATATTATATTCGAAATATGAAATAAATACAGGTGAAATACAACGTATGTTCATGAATACATTGCACCAATAGTAAGAATGACAACACTCTAGGAACACATTCCGTTCTGAGCATTTTAATTTCCTTAGTATATTTTTTCATGTAAATAAAATAACAGTCAGTTAAGTGGGTTTGTTAGTCGTGCAATGCCTTTCTTTCTTTCTTTGTTCATGAAATTCTCTTTTTAGTTAATAACTACCTTCGACTGTTTGTCTACTAATATGGCCAGAATCTACATTAACATCATAACCAACAACAAGAATTCTCCTTATTTTTCAGGACACTATTTCTAAAATATATTATTGAAAATAGACAAACCACATATTGTCTCCAGTCTAACAATTTTCTCGCCAATATCTTACAAACAGTAACAATGAGAAGAAAATACTAAAAGATGGCGGAGATCTTGAAATGTATTCTCTTCAGTTGTGTGTCGTTCATTTTTATGCAGGGTTGTTTGCAGTTGTTTTCCTGGTATTTTTCTTGAGTAGTAAAGACAATAACCAGGATGCAAGGAAGAACGTGACGTACTCTACTGCTATTTCCTTTTGTTTATTTTACCTTTAGAAATGTTTATTCTATATGTATGTCATAAACAGGATATATTGTGTACAAAATTACGAAGTATACTCAGCCGCGTATTTATAGAAGGTACACAACCTGCAACGTAACACACTGATGATAATACAAACGTAATAAATTCTATAAGATATGAACTAACAATGATACATCACTTTGTATTAATTCGTCTCAATGAAAAAACTGTTATTTTAAGAACTCGCCTATTCTTTTGATATCCACAATATATTGATATCTTTCAGAGAAGTGATTATACACCCTACAGTCGTGATGGCGAGAGGTAACAAGCAATTATAGATTTCCACGGGCGCATAATACCGTGCTGTACGTACTCTATGTATACTTCAGTGTACCCGAAAAAGCGTGAATCGGATTGTTTGTCCACACACGAGACCAGTCGAGAACTACATATCCATAAATTACACGAGGCGATTTTTCGACTCCCCTTCGCCCCTTGCTGAGATGTCGTAAGATTTGGCTCGACCCCCTCCTCCCCCTACGAATCTCACGTGAGATTTTTCAAAATACGTTAATTTATGATTGGTTGCATTGGGATTTATGTAAAAAAACATAATTTGCTTAATTATGTTTAAGACTAGATATGATTAATGTTTAGAAAATAGTTACTGAATTACAATAAATATTATTACACTTCTAAAAACGCTCGGTAATTTTTCTTTAAAATTTTTGTAAAAATACAGGTAATGAAATTTATCTCATTAATGATAAAAGGTTCGGTTATGTTAGGTTCTTTTCTTAGTATACTATGCTACTTGTTGTAACATTCGCATAACCGCGATAAAAATTATTGTGCAAGATTTGGCCATATTTGAGTTCAGAAACGGGGTTTTCTTAAATTGTCTCAGTTTTCTCGCCATTTAGCACTATCTTTAGCGAAAAAATTACGCCGAGGCGCCCCCTCTCCCCACACGTAAGATTAAGTGAGCCCCCCCCTAAATACCTCACGTAAGTTATGGATGGCCCTTTAGGCGGCGCTCACAGAGTAACCGATTATGACCAAAATTTCGGTCGGCCGACATCCGACGTTTCCGTCAGACATGCCCAATTCGTTCAAACATGTGCTAGTAACTGCAAATGGTCATATTGAACCCGAACGTGCTCGTCCGATGACGTCGTGCTCACTTGTCTATGGTTTATTCACAATAAGAAATGGTCAATTTAATTTACTGAAGGAAGAAAACTGAGACAATGGATGTCGTCGATAAATGAGGAATGTAAAACCTTGTGATTGAAGGGAAGACCAAAACTTGGACTGAGGACTGTAGCGTGGTAGAGC